>JASPKZ010003857.1:5765000-6044515 GCA_030220185.1 Diploptera punctata
AGGTGTCACCGAATGACATTGCTGATAGCACCACGTCACAAATAGGCATCTAGTAAGAAAATGAGCTATTACTTGGATGGGAAAGGCCGATTAAATTTTACTCAGATACACTTATTTAGTCTTGAGGTTCTTTTACGAATTCGAAAGTCTTCAGACTCTGGACCCACATCTTGAAATCCTTCTCCGAGGAGCTGTAGTTGGATTTTTCCATCCTAAAAAAAGGAACCATCAACACTGGCCAGGTTTGAACCCGCGATCCTAGGGACCAAATGCACCGAGGCTGATTTATAAGATCATAGTTTAAATTTTTATTGATTTTTTCCAGGTTTAATATCGCTTCTCCCAAAGAGACTAGTCTATATCAGAGGAAGATTTATATTTCGCTATTATAGACTTTTCTTAGCCGAGAATCTTTCAATTTGCCATACCTTTCCATAACACGAAACTTAACCTTTTAAAGAATAGTGTCATTACATTTTACTCATCCGAAAAAAAAATCCAATAACCTGGGATCGAATCTCCGAATCTTGTAACCATAGACTACAAAGGGCAGTAATTATATGTGATTCTGTGTTTATTATTTATATCATATCTTAAGAAAAGGGTAAATTTGTATTAGTTCTTCTGCACTTAGTTTTTATAGAGGCATGAAAATGAAGAGTCCAAGGGGAAAAAGATAATGCAGGCTTACAATTTGAAACTAAATTCAGATTTTTATTTGGTTAAATACTACAGCAAAATATATTTCATACAACATGCACCCCTTAAGGAGAACCTTCGTATTAATTTCTGACTAAATATTCTTGGACTAAGAAAGAGAAATGCATTACTATTTATAAGACTGAAATGGTATTAATCGTATGTGGCATTATTTTTTCTTCTTTTTAAGTCGCAAACAATATTTTAATTCAAATGTGCCTCTTTGAGAATTAATAATCGTAATTGAAAATAATTGAAATATGTTGAAAACTTTTTTAATAATTTCCTGAGAATTATTGAGAGTCGGACATCCTGAATTCTTATCATTTGTTTTATTGGACGGTTAACAGTAATTTCGGCTGGTGCACTGTGGTAACCAGTTCGAGAAGGAATTCGAAATTGCATCAATTTGTAACCTACAGTATAGAATATATGTAAGTTACATTAGCCTATATGGGGATTTTAAATACCTGAGTTTCGTCATTTTTATTCCGACATTGAGAATCAGTAATAAATAATATTGTCTACAAAAAAAATAATTTTTGTTGAAAAGAGTGGAATAAACTGAACGTTAATGCATATTTCGTGCTGAATTGAATATGCTTTCAGATTTGTTCTTTCAAACGGTTCTTAAATACATTTAGTTTTATAAAACTTTTATGTTAGGAAACTTTTTAAATGAACTTTGTAATTACTCTTATTGATTTAAACAGATTAAATTTTAAAGAGATTCAATGCATTGTGTCCGGCACTTAATTCAAAATATAGCCTATCTGAGTTGTATGATCCATTTTTTTACCTAGGATTTTGCGCTTCTTTGCAACTTCGTGCATTATTCATAATTTTTCATTTAACATTTCTTTATTTTAATATCTCAACATTGTTATGAAAAATAAAATTAAACAAACTAAAAAAAAATATATATTAAGTAATACATTTTCATTTTTTAGGAATTAATCGGCCGCGGTGGACTAGTGGTTATGCTCCTTGCCTCTGGTCCCGATGGTCGCGGGTTCAAACCCGGCCGGGGTCGATGGATTTTTTTAGGATGGAAAAATCCAAGGAGCAAGTCCTCCGGGAGGGACTTTAAGCCGTGGCTCCCGAGTCTGAAGATTTTCAGGCTCGTAAAAGATCCTTGGGCCTGAATGAAAAGGCCTCTAAGCAAAATTTACCGAATTTTTCCCGTCCTAGTACTACCTTGGTTTCCTAGATGTCAGTATGAGGCGGAACGCTGACCACGGACTACTCAAATGGCATCTATACGAAAACAAGTGTAACTAAATTAGTATGGTTCAAATCCTTCCCTGTAGGGGGAGAGCACCTAAATCTCTGTAAAGAGAAAACATGGGCTTACAAGAAGAAGGAATTAAACGCAATGGGTACAGCTTAGACACGACATTCGCCCAGTCCCAAGGTTGATATTTTAAAAACCCCTTACCTCGCTGGGAATCGAACCCGGGTCGCCGGAGTGGAAGGTATGGTCTCGACCGACTACCCCACAGGGACGGACTTACTTTCAATTTTTGGTCCTTCATCAAGTATTTATTAGGTGGTTTGAGATGTTTGGTTACCTTTTTTACCTATTGCTTTGATTCATGAAGAGACGTTAGAGGGAAACTCGAACAGTTCATAACCTCTTTCCTCGTGCTCATTTCGAGTATATTTTCTTTTGTTGTGGCGATTCACAATTCTATAGTGTTTGATTACTGCACTCTATATATTACTGTATTTTTCCACTCTTGCTGCTACAAAAACATTCTGCTTAAAAATGGCCACATTAATTTTTAGTTATTAAATGCACCTTTCCCTGCTTAGTCAGTTCGGTCCGCTGACAAAAATAAAAAAGTCGGATTTTCTACTTTAATATATTAAGTACATTTGAACCTAACAGAACGCAAAATTTCCCTAGTTGCCATTCTTTCTCTCTACGCTTATATGAGATGAGCTTACACATTCGTTACTCTTTTCAGGCTGTAGCTTACCCTGCATTAATCCAGGGGAAACATCACGCCTTCACGCAGCATGAAACAGTGGTTTCACGTAGGCTTTTAATTTTTTTAAAAAGTTTCATCGCGTTAGTTTGGCGAGGAAGGAAGAAATGTGGTAGCGAATGCACTCAGGGATGAAATGGAACAATGGATGCAATGTTTACTTTGTTAAAGAAGCAGAAAGCAATGTTTCCTGTTGTAAATCTGCTATAAGTTAACACACTTTAATATCTTCATTAACCGTAATGTTTGGGCTACAAACGGTCAAACTCTACTTTTTGTGATATAGTGTTCTTCAGAAATTTAGAATGTTGACTGCCTACGTGTTTTAATGGTAGACTATCTAATTAGGAACCGGGTTTGATTCCCGGTATTACCATAGAATTGTGTGGGTCTGGAACGGGATCTACTCAGTCTAGCATGGACAATTTGACATGAAGTAGCGGAGTCGTGGTAAGACATATTATTCTTCTTCACGGTTTAGGCTTATTTTCTAGCCTGTTCCGGCTCCAAATTGCTGCTGTTTACATCTTTTCCTTGGTCTTCCCAAACTTCTTCTTCCTCGTGGTGAATAGTTGTATGCTGCTTTTGGTATTCTATTCTCAGTCATCCTTGCCAAGTGTTCTTTCCAGTTTGTTCTATATTTCTCTACTGTTGTGTTTAATTCCTCTATTTTTAGTTGTCTTATTTCTGTGTTATGTTTTTTGTCTGTTCTTTGATATCCCGCTATTGGTCTGAGGAATCTCATTTCAGCAGCTTGTATCCTGGCAAATTGTTGTGTTGTCACTGTCCATGTTTCGGATCCACTGCCATTGTCTTGTATAATTTCATTATAGTCTTTCCTGTCTTTATTTTTCAAAGTTCGTTTTAGTGTTCCTGTTATATATTTAAACTTATTTAGTTTGTTATTTATATCTGTTTCCGCTGTGTATGATATTTCGCAACCTAGGAAGTTATATCTTACTACTTGTTGTATTGGTTTATTTTCTAATATTATCTTTGTACGAACTGGATGAGCACCCTTGAAGGCCATTGTTTTTTTATTTTTGTGAGGATATTTCAATGTTGTATATCTTTGATGTTTCATTTAGTTTATATAGCATTCTATGTAGTTCGTCCTCTGCTGTTGCTATTAAAAAAGACATATACTACATAAATATCAGACAGCTTTATTCTCGGTTTTTATCCCTTGAAGAAGTAATTCTTTTTCCCATGCTGTGGCGATGTTTTGAAACAGCTAACTCTTTTCATGCCCGATGTTGTAGTAACATTTTGAAGGATTGGTGTCCAAAATAAATAAAGAATTACTGGTTCGGGTTGGGTTTGATTTTCGGTAGAGCTGGAATCTCTTCTCAAGGTCGGAAGTTGGTACACTGGATAGGAAAACACTTTAAAATCACTGAAAACTATTTCTCGTGGAAATAATTGTAAATTTATTTACTATTTAATCTCCCAGCAGATCAAGTAAATGTAGGTGGTATTATTCTTTACTGTCAATTAAAATTAAATTATTTTCTTTTCTTGAATCAACTATTCTTCTTATATTAAATATCACATTTTATCAGGAGAGCTCTATTTGCTTCTATCTTTGTGGAAAGTTATATGAAGAATGACTAGTGTAATTCTTTTATAATTTTAAAGAACATTATTACATCACATAATTTTATATTTAAATTCTATTGGTTAATATAACGTTTAAATTTGATTTGTTAAATCAAAAAAGTTAATTGTTTTAACATCCAATCAGAGTTTAGTTTACTTTCATTTAAAAATATGAAATAAAGCAGGTGTTCTTATTACAGTTATAACAGAAAGCTATATAATTCTGACAAACATATGACTTAAAACGATTTTTAAAAGCATTATTTAGAAAGACTTATGTAATACAATTTCTTTAATTGTTACTGAGACATTTTTATTCAACAATGAATTATTTAGATGTTTTTTTTTCTTTATTTAAGTTATATTTAAATATTAAAAGAATTTTAAAATATAAAATTATTAACTTTAACTTTCATATTTATTATGGAGTCATTCAAGAAGGCCGTGAATCTGGCAATACGCAAATAGTAATTGTCTTAATGTAATTAGTGAAATAAGAAGTTATATGTGTTATTAATCTGAAAAATTGTGTTTCTATGGTTCAATAATTTGTCTAAGACTGATAAGTGTATATAAATAAGGAATTATTTGTGTATTTTTATTATTAATAGTGTTAATATTTAAGAGCTTGTTGTTGCTAGGGTAAACATAACCCTAGCAACCTATTGTTGTTATTTTTGATCTAGTTATTTCATAATAGCCTACTAATGCTTTCAATATGAACACGAATGAATTAAATTTGGCACAAGGAATAGCAAATCAAACATTATTTCTACTTCAAAATAAACCAAGCTTATCGCAAGACCAGTTACCTAATCATGAATTAAATTCTACAATCATTGATAGTGAATCTGACTCTGATGATGGATGGCAGATAACAAAACCCAATATGAAAAGAACACGAAATAGATATCCTAAATTACAAGATCCAGCTAAAAGAAAACATTTGGAAGAATCCAATCAATATGCTGTTCTGGCTAAGTTAAATGAAAATGAAATGCAACAAGATAATCCATCAGAATCTCAACACGATTCTTCAAGAGAATCTCAACCTGTAAGTAATGATATAATTCTAGCAATAATCACAATATACAAACAAGAAATGAACCACGTCCTCCACCTGTATTTATTCCTGGAGTTACAAATATAGTGAAATTAATTCATCATTTATCCGCTAATGGAATAGATACAAATAATGAAGTTATATACAAAACATTGCGCAACAATGAAATAAAAATAATGGTAAAAACAATTGATTGCTACAGAAAGCTAATACATTTTCTGAATAAAGAAAAGGCTGAATTTCATACTTATCAGCTTAAACAAGATCGTGCCTATCGCATTGTATTGAGAAATATACACCCTTCCATCCCAATTGATGAAATAAAAACTGCAATAGAAGAGCTTGGATACAAAGTTCGAAATATAATGAATATTAGACATAGAGTCACAAAGTTGCCACTGCCATTGCATTTTATTGATTTGGAACCAAATGAAAATAATAAGAATATATATAAAGTAGAATTTCTTTTACATGCTAAAATTAGAGTAGAATCACCACGAAAAAGTGTGGATATTGTACAATGTTAGAGGTGTCAAATGTATGGTCATACTAAATCTTATTGTAAGAGGTCTTACCGATGTGTTAAATGTGGTAAAGACCATGAAACTACCACATGTACTAAGCCCAACAATACCACAGCAATTTGTGCGCTGTGTGGTGGACCTCATCCTTCAAACTATAAAGGTTGCTCGGTATATCATGAAATTCAAAGACGAAAAACTATTCCATCTAATAGTACTCAATACATGAATACACAACATCGCAAGCTGAAGAATTACAGACAAATGTAAACCCTTGACCGATGTCTAACAGGATGTCTTATTCTCAGACTGTATCTGGTACCACTAGGACTGGACACAATGACCATGAGACAACTAATAATGATATTAAAGCAATTTTAGTTTCCTTTAATAAGCTTGAAGAAGTATTGAAAACACAAGCAGAACAAACAATGACTCTAATAAACCTTCTAACCACTGTTATTTCAAAATTGAAATAATGGCCCAAACACTCCGGATTGGATTATGGAATGCCAATGGCCTGGCTAACCATCGTCAGGAAGTTGAATTTTTTCTAAATAATCAGAATCTTGATGTATTACTTATTTCTGAAACACATTTCACAGATAAAAATTATTTTTCTATTCCAAGATACAATGTTTATGATACAAAGCATCCTGATGGAACAGCACATGGAGGAACTGCAGTAATAATCAAATCTAATTTAAAACATTATGAATCATTTAAATACGAAAAGGAGCATATTCAGGCAACTAACGTCTTACTGGAAGATAGAATGGGAACTTTAGGCGTTTCAGCTGTGTACTGTCCGCCTAAACACAAAATTACTCGTATAATGTTTGAAGATTATTTTGAAAAATTAGGAAATAGATTTGTTGTAGGGGGTGACTTTAATGCAAAGCATCAAATATGGGGATCAAGACTTGTTACTCCCAGAGGGAGAGAACTGCAACAATGTCTAATAAATATAAATATGGAACATGTTTCTACAGGTCAACCTACATACTGGCCAACAGATTTAAACAAAATACCTGATTTATTAGATATGTTTGTTGTAAAGGGCATTAATGATAACTATATTGACATAGAATCTTGTCTTGATATATACTCTGATCATACTCCTATTATAATAACAATAAGCACAATTATCATCAGAAAATCACAATCTCCTGCACTATATAATAACAGAACAGACTGGGATTCATTTAGGAGGTGGTTAGACAACAATATCAATCTAAAAATTCCCCTAGAATCCGAAGACGATATTTATGCAGCAACAGAGTATTTTACGAAATTACTCCAAGAATCTACATGGAAATCGACGCCTAGTTTAAGTGCAAAGGAAGAAAATTGTATTAACTATCCAAAAGAAATAAGGAAAAAGATTTTAGAAAAAAGAAAACTTCGAAGGATTTGGCAAACATATAGACGCCCTGAAGATAAAACTAAACTTAATAAAAGTGCAAAAGGACTGAAAAAACTTCTTTCTGATTTAAAGAACGACACATTTTATGAGTATATAACTAATCTTAGTCCTAACAATAAAGATGAATATTCACTATGGAAACTTGCCAAGTCATTAAAGCGTCCAAAAAAAATTGATTCCACCTATTAAAAAAGAGGATGGTTGGGCTAGAAAATATTTAGAAAAAGCAGAAACTTTTGCAAATCACCTTTCTGAGGTCTTCAAGCCTAACACAGATATTGCCAATGATGAAAAAGAAGAAGAAATTAAAAATGTTCTCAATATTCCACTTCCAATGTCTTTACCGATAAAAGCGTTCACACCCAGTGAAGTGAAGAATGGAATTGAAAAGAATTTAAATCTAAAGAAATGTCCTGGTTATGACTTAATAACAGCTAAAATACTTAGAGAAATATCAAGAAAAGCTGTAGTCTTTATCACCATACTCTTTAACAGCATTATTAGAGCATCCTGCTTTCCTTCACAATGGAAGGTTTCTCAAATAATTATGATTCTAAAACCAGGTAAACCTCCAAACGAAGTGACCTCATATCGCCCAATAAGCCTGTTACCAATATTATCGAAATTATTTGAAAAACTTCTTTTAAAGAGACTAAAACCAATTCTACTTGAGAGTAATATTTTGCCAGATCATCAGTTTGGTTTTCGTAACAATCATTGTACAATAGAACAAGTTCATAGAGTTGTAAATGAAATTGAGAACGCTATAGAAAGTAAGAAATATTGTTCTGCTGTTTTCTTGGATATTCAACAGGCTTTTGATAAAGTGTGGCATGTAGGACTACAGTATAAACTTCCACAACCATATTACTTGTTACTTTGTTCTTACCTTAGTAATAGAATTTTTCAAGTCAAATATGAAGATGAATTATCTGGTTTTTACAGTCTATTTTCTGGAGTTCCACAAGGCTCTGTATTGGGGCCTGTGTTATATACTCTACATACAGCTGATTTTCCACAAATAAATGGAGTACTTGTAGCTACATTTGCTGATGATACTGCCATGCTCTATTCACATGAAGATGCTAGGCAAGCATCTGAACATCTCCAGCAACAACTTAATAAGACAGAAGAATGGTTAACTACATGGCGTATACGAACTAGTGAAAATAAATCTATTCATATTACATTTGGAACAAGAACTGGTAACTGTCCTACTGTAACATTAAATAATAAAACTCTTCCAACAGATGATTCCGTCAAGTATTTTGGAATACATCTTGATCGTCGTTTAACATGGAAGAAACACATTCAACAAAAACGTACAGAATTAAAACTAAAAACATCAAAATTTAATTGGCTCATAGGTCACAAATCAAAACTGAGTCTAGAAAATAAACTTCTAATATATAAAACTATACTCAAGCCTATTTGGACTTACGGTATTAAATTATGGGGAACTGCCAGCAATTCCAATATTGAAATTTTACAGAGATTTCAGTCTAAGATCCTTCGTTTTATTGTTGCTGCTCCATGGTATGTAAACAACGCCACCATTCATCATGATTTAAAAATAGCTACTGTAAAAGAAGAAATAGAAAAGTACAGCACTCGATATCTGCGGCGACTCGAAGTTCATCCTAATCATCTTGCAATCAATCTTCTAGACAACTGTCAAGAAATAAGAAGACTAAAAAGAAATAAAATATTAGAACTTGCTTTCATTTTTGCATAAAATGTTGTATAATGGAGCGAGTGCTGTCAATGGGCTGTATTCTCCTAACAAGTTATGTATTTTAACAAATTTACTTATTGTCTTTTCAAGATAGATTGTAAATTAGCAATAAAGTTAAAAAAAAAATATTTATGATATTAAAATCCTGCTTTACCCTCCATGTGCGTATAACTTCTTTAGGAACAAAAAAATAAAACCTCAAAAATCGTTTCACTGCCAAACCTTGAAAATTTTTCAAAACAACTTCCCTTCTCTATGGCCACACATAACACACCACAAACGTTTTTATCACAACCCAAAATTTAAAAAAACAAACAAGATTTTTGTAATACAACCCGAAGATGGCAAAAAAAGACCAAGAATGAGGTGGGAGAATAACATTAACTATGATTTGAGGGAAGTAGATTACACAGGAGATGATTGGAAAACATTAGTTCAGGATAGGGATGTATGGAGAGCTTGTGTCCGCGCGGTCATGAACCTACGGGTTCGATAGTGCCAGTGAGTAAGTAAGTAAGATGGCAAAAAAATATATATATCGCCTGTACCTCATACACACACGCAGACGTGGTATGAACATTAATATTAACGTTCTGGGATTGTGTCACTTAACCGTGTGATTACCTGCTCTCTTTTCTGCTTGTCATCGATGTCAGCAATCTTATTAGAGGCCGTTTCACTAAGGAAGAAGCATGACCTACAAAGCTCGCGCAGGTAAACGTAGGGTCTTGCGAAACGATCTCTATCAGCAGGCTTTGCCCGTATCTGCAAAATCATGGTTACTAGTCGTAATGAAAATAATTAGAGCTATGTTTTAATTTCGGTTTTCAGGAAAATCTTCACTTCTAAGGTCGTATTTCGCTAATTTACGGAGAATATTTTTCTGGTTTCGTTCCTAGAAATAGAAAATGTTGACCGCTAGAGCGATTAACTGCGATATTATTAAAAGAGAAATCGTTGTATCGTATACCTATCTAGTCTCACTGTATAAATTGTATGATTTTAGTACTTTACGGGATACACATTTCTTTTGTTAGCCCTTAAATTGGATAAACTCGATTTCTTATGCCAACTTATTTAAACTTGTCGGACCGCAATGAAAATAAAATATGCATAATCGTAAGTTATTAATTATCTATACGATATTATTGTATAATTTTACATAAATTTAAACAATTTATACTGATTCATTTTTCCTTTTTTTAAATACCGTATTAAATAAATTAAACCAATTTATCTTATAGGAAACATAGCCAATTAAACTGTTAATTAAATTTCATTATAAATAGATAAATTGCGACGAATCAAACACAGATGTTAGAGCGATTTTCTTTAAATTTAGTGATTCAGGTAACTTCCCCCTCTCATTCTAATGCCCGAGTTTTGGTAATTTCTGGAGAAAAGATTTATATATATGGCATGATAAGAAAAATAAATGCTTGGACGGGATTTCAACCCGGACCTCTGGAATGATACTTCAATGCGCTACCAATTACCGCTACCAAGAAAATCTAGTACAAACATGTATTATTATATGTATATATATATATATATATATATATATATATATATATATGTCCACCGCTGTGGTCTCGAGGTAGCGTGTTGCCTTGTCACACAGTGGGCCCGCCCGAGTTCGATTCCCGGTCGGGGCAGTTTTTCTGGGTGAGTTTTTATCGGGGCTTTTCCTCACGTGTAA
This sequence comes from Diploptera punctata, assembly GCA_030220185.1. Lineage (NCBI taxonomy): Eukaryota > Metazoa > Arthropoda > Insecta > Blattodea > Blaberidae > Diploptera > Diploptera punctata. The sequence goes on from JASPKZ010003857.1 coordinate 5,775,734, forward strand.
GACAAACGTCAGGAAAACCTCGAGGCCCAAACGGTCCCCGAAATCATATGACCATCATCATCATCCTTCACCGATGTGGAAAGCAACGGGAAGCTACCACACCTACAATTCCCTAGTAAAGCTTCAAGCATAGCATGAAAATGCTATGATTGCAGTGAAGGACCTGCCTTCGGGCAGAATTACTATGGATGGATATATATGTATATATATACTCTATTACAAGAGGTAGCGGGAGCTCGGTCTCCACTGCCACCTAGTAGCTCCTATAAGAAGTAAGGAAATTAAAGATAATGTTTTTATTTTATGACAGTGATGCTTCTTTATTTCGATATATATATATGTGTGTGTGTGTGTGAGTGTGAGTGTGTGTGTGTGTGTGTGTGTGTGTGTGTGTGTTGTAGATTTTCGTAGATATAAGTATGATCAAGAAAGTTTTCTTGGGTTTTCCGCGTTGTGGATTGAAGGTCGGCCTCTGGTCGTTGATTCGGCATGATCCCACGTGCCTTTATCATGGATTATGTTGTTAATTTTCCCGCTCATTGCACAGAGTGTATAATTTAATGCCCTCATCGTTTGTTAAATTATGGGTCATCCACCGCCCCAAATGTAATCATGTAATAGCATGCCCATCCAACGTGTCAATATAATTCTCCCTCTCCCAAGATAATTTAAGTTCTTACTGCAGAATGAGCGATATTCTCCGGCTACATTCGGTCTCCGTGTACCATATGTCAATATCAATTAGTGTCTTCCTAACTTTCTTCCAAACATTTCTATTATTCTCCGTTCCCCTGTATCCCAATCCATCCCTAGGCCCTTCAATTCCATTTGTCTACCAGATTAGCCAATCCCCAAAACAGATCTCTGTTCCTTGTAACACTTTGCTCTGAAAGTGGCTCATTTCCCATGTATTATGTCCACCAATGCTTGATAGCCATAATTTTGTCCCTTATTGTGTCCGAAACTGTACCGAATTTTTTTAAGTACGAGGGCGAATCAAATATAAACCGGAATTATTGTTTACAATTTTATTGAATTAACAAACAAATACAAAACCACCACCTCATTTTTCTACATAGTCTCCTGCATTTCCAACATACTTTTGCCATCGAGTTGGCAACTTTTTGATGCCGTCCTCGAAGAATGAGGGATGACGTGTAGTCAGCCAGTTGCGCACGTTCACCTCTACCGCTGCATTGTCACCAAACCGCCTTCCTCCCAGGTCTTCTTTCAGTGGCCCAAAACAAATGGTAGTCACAGGGTGACAAATCTGGACTGTAAGGAGGATGTTCCAGAGGTGTCCAATGCATTTTCGTCAGTTTTTCTTGTGTCAACCGAGTAGTGTGTGGCCTTGCATTGTCATGCAGCACAATCACATTTCGGATCGGTTTCCGGCGGATTTTCGGAATTTGAGATCATCACTGATGATGGCTTGAACACTTCCGAAGCTTATTCCAACGTGTGAAGCAATTTCAGAAATTTTTATGCGCCGATCCTTCTCAATTAGGTCCCGTACAGCACGAATGTTGTCTGCAGTGATGCTTGTCCGTTGCCCTTTTTGGTGGGGCTCATTTTCCACTGAATCCCGGCCCGCTATTTTTTTTTTGCGCCAATCATACACCTGTGTCTTCTAAAGGGTTGCTTCCCCGAACTCCGCATAGAGCCTTCCCAAACTTTCAGAAGGTTTAGTGCCTTCTTTCGCCAAAAGCTTAATAATAATGCTTTGCGCAACAGACGTGTGTACCTCTTGCTCGCTCATGGCGTACTGAAGAAAGCGGCCGCTCTTCGGAGTGCGACACATCAAGATCCCTACTTCAGACACCCCCACTAACTTCCCCTCCAAACCGCAACCTTTACAGTTCGCTACCAGATCCTCGAGATACAAATTCCGGTTTATATTTGATCCACCCTCGTATGCCACAATTTTAAGTCCCCATTGCTAATCTCAACGCTCAAAGCTTTAGATCAAGATGGAGTTGAAAATGTTTAAAAGCGAAAATCCGAGTGAGAATTTAACAATCTGATTAAAATAGTAATTAAAGAATGTTTATGATGTTGATTAATGATGAACTCTAATTCTTTATAGTTAACAATCTACGAAACAATATTTTAAAGCATGACAAAGTCAACAATAAAGAAAGAATATATGTCCAACATGGAACATATTTTCATATTTAAAATAATCTGCAAAGATTACAGTGGTATGGCTATGTCAAAAGAATTCCAGAGCAAAGATTGCCTAAATTTGTTATGGAATTTAATCCCAATGGAAAGGAGGAACAAAGGTAGACCGAAGAAAACTTGGATAGAAGGGGTACAAGCGGTTATGAATATCAGAGGATTGGAGGAAGATAAATGGATGGACAGAGAGGAATGGCGTTTGGTTTTCGGAAGACGGCGGCAACTGCCATGATACCGGATGATGATGAAATAATCTGCACTTATTTGCTTATTTAAAAGTATTGATAACCTGCACCATACAGCGACAGGCCTAGAAGGCATATGGCCTGCCATCCAGATTCTGGTCTATTATTAACATATTGTATTAATCGCTTAGGCCGTGAATAAGAATATAATAGTAGGTATGGTACCGATTATTAATTATAGTTATTTTAGGAGGTTCAGTATTAAGATGATTAATTTTTCCCACCCCTTCATTTATGTGCTTACGTTTTTACTTAAAATTATAAGTAATTTTTGTTAGTATTGTTGGGGTTGAGTTGGGTTTGAGGTGAATATCCAGTTACCTCTTCCTCCAAGCGCGAGAGGCCTAGAAGGCCCTTAGCTGACCATCCGGCTGCTGGCCTCACATCCACATGTGTTAATCACAGAGGTGTACGATCATCTAGCCAGTGTAGGGGTGACATGTGGTCAGCATATCGGATCCCCCAGCCTTTATAGCTGGTATTCTCACCCTGGAGTCGCTACTTATTGTAGCTACCCAAATGTCTCACGATGCTGGATGGGCACCGGTCCCATACTGGCCGAAATTCCATGAGAAAAATGTCTTCCCCCATGGAAACTCGAACCAGCGCAAGTCCTTAGCTCTGCGCCAAGGCTTCTTGCCTTAACGGGATGACATAAAATTAAAATTTTAATAAACATCTGAGAATAGTCATTATGTGCATTCATGGATTAGGTCTGTTGACCCGTTCCGATTTCAGCCTATCTCTTTCTAGGTCTGCCCACATCTCGGGTGCCTTTAGGTTTGTATTTTATTTGTTTTGGATATCTATCTTCATTCATTCTGTCTATGTGTTGCTTCCATTTTTGTCTATATGTATCTATTTTATCAGTTATTGGAAATATTTCAAGTTCCTGTCTTATTTCTGTGATCTTGATTCTGTCTTCCCTAGTGCACCCTTTAACAGATCTCAAAAATTTCATTTCTGCCGCCGTTATCCTACTTAGATCTTGTTTTTTTATGTATCCAGGCTTCTGAACCATAGAGCAGTACCGGTATTACCCGTTCAAAGGAGTAAGCGCAGTTGTTGACGGAGGGCACTGCAGTCGTGTTTATGCAGGAATAGAACACGTGACACTGCTATCTTTGAGTGCAGAGGGGAACGGGACAGTGAACACTGTCTTAGATGACGTCACGTGTAGCAATAAAGAGAGCTTTGCAATTCTTCCGCCTGCAGAGATATTTTGAACGACTAATACTGCCAACGTTTTATAGATAATAATAATAATAATAATAATAATAATAATAATAATAATAATAACATATTTATATGGACCGTTTCAACAATTTATCCTAATTATCAAAAATATATTTAAATATAAAAATACTGTGTATTATTTCAATAAATCGGTTTCCACATATCTCGGCGGCAAAGCATTTGACTAAAGGTGAATGGCACATATTCTGGCTAAGGCTGGAGAAATTTCTTCACTCATTCGTTTCCAGGCTTGTCGTGTTTCCTACAGAGCTTCCTAAAATGAGTACCGGGAAGTCTTGTGAGGGTAAAATCGGCTGTAGCTTAGGTATATCCATCTATTAATTAAAAATCCACGCGTCCCCCATATGTTTTTATGGCATGTTAACATGGTAACTTTACCTAAACCAAGGAATATGGATAATTAAGAAAAATAGACCTTCCTTTATGTTTAAATCAGCCTAAATAACCTTGTTCGTAAAATATTATACAATTGTAATATAATTAATGATAATAAATAAACATTGAACTCCATGGCGCGACAGGCCTAGAAGGCCCTTAGCCTAACATCCGACTGCCGGCCTCACATCCACATGTTAATCACAGAGGTAGACGATCGTTCAGCCAGTGTAGGGGTGACATGTGGTCAGCTTGTCTAGTCCTCCAGCCGTTATAGCTGGTTTTCTCAACCTGGAGCTGCTATTAATTGTAACTACCCAAATTCCTCACAATGGCATCGGTCCCATGCTGCCCGAAATTCCATGAGAAATTTGTTGAACCTCATAGAAGACCTGCGCCAAGGCTTCTTGCCGTAACCACTCGGGTACGGTGCGGGGCAAACATTAGTCGTTGTTATTATAGATCTTTCTTTTCGCAACGCATGAATATAAACTGCAAACTTCATAACTTAGGAGTTTTTTCTTTATGTGATCTCAAAGATAGAACAAAATTGTACTGTCTACCTCTGTTATTTAAGATTTTACATACTTCTGCTCCCAATTATTTAGCCTCAGGTTTCCAGTATATATCCTCCAACCATAATTTAAATACACGATCACAAGACAATCTCTTGCTTAATACAGTAAAACCCGTTTAATCCGGAACTTGAATAATACGGAAATCTGTCCAATGTGAAACAAATTTATTGGTTCCGGCGAAATAATAGTAATTTTACATTATTTATTTTCTATAAAACGGAATCTGTCCAACGCGGAAACGGAAGGATATTTTTACACAATTCACGAAAAAAGTTTATAAGGCGGAAAGATTGAGGGAGAGAAATAAATTAGTTTCCACTTCATTGAATTCCCGTTGGGCGTATTAACAATAGGTGATGATTCCTGCCGCCGGGTGAAGTAGAGTGTCTACTTGTATGTGTAATTTTCTTTCAGCCTCACTGCACACATTTTGCGAAATACAGATTCGTTTAACAAACATTTGGTGTGTGACATCTGTCTTACAAATAACCAGTGCAATGTAACATCTTAAATTAGTTTAAGATCTGAGACCGATTGTGTACGTATCTTTCACAGGTAGCGTTCTGAATTTAAGGAAGAAAGTTGTTCTAAATCATATGTATCATTGTCATTAAACGAAAAAGTGAAAGTGATTGAAGATAAAGAAAACGAAACTTCAGTACGCCAAATAATGACCAAATTTAAATATGAAAATACCAAAGTTTATGACTTATTGAGTTATTAAAACACAAAGAAAAATAAGGAATGAATGGATACAAGGAAGTGGTCAAGTGGAGACAGAGAGAGAGAGAGAGAAGAATTGAAGAAATTAACGAGGCGTGGGAGTGTTTTACAAGTCCTTGATCAAAAATCTCCAAATTTCCGGTCCGATGTTCCAAAGTCAAGTTCTAGCTATTTGCTATATCCCTAGGGAATAACGATTTCAAGGCATCTTCAGGTTGGTTGTGGACAGTTTTAAAAGACGACACAATGTAGTGTGGAATGAAATTTGCGGGGAATCAAAGGATGTGGACGAAAGTATAGTTAGTGAGTGGAAACCGAAACTGCATACTTCAATTTCAGGATACGCGCCTAAGAGACATGTTTAACGCTGACGAAACGGGACTGTTTTTTCGCGCGTTATCGTCGATGTCGCTCGTAGATACTATACTTCACTTTCCAACGGCAGTGGAACTACAATTAATCCAAGGTACATGAAAAGATATATTCGGTGCTCTATAATCTAAGATTGGTTAATATTTTTTTGTTTTTTTATAATGCGGAATGTTGTCTAATGTGGAAAAAAAATTGGTCCCATGTATTTCCGCTTTGAAAAAGTATTACTGTATCTTTTTTTTTTCTGGTAAGTTTTAAGTTGTTTTCTTTTGGCATTTCTTGCTGTACCATATCGATCGAACATTGTTGAATCGACATCCTTGTCAAAGAAGTTAATTTACTGAGAAACCTATAATTACGAATAGGAAAATACAATTTTATCAACAGGAAGAAGCAAGATTATCTGTATATGACATAAATAGTCAATACAATAGACCAGAAGGTATTAAAATGACCCTTCCCCCCCTTCATAGTATCTCCTATTTAAATTACAACTCTTTTATTCAGATTATTCTATATTTATAACATTATTAGTTAAGATTCTATTTAATTCATATCACTTGGGGGAAAATGTCATCGATTTAAAAATTTCTTAACTCTAGGCTTTCGGTGTCATATATCCAAACTGTGTACTCAAGTTTGACTTGATCTGCGAGTTTTGTATAAAACATAGACTAGACTAGTCTAGACTAAACTATATTAGACTAGACATTGGAAGAGCAGTGCCCCAATTTACGTACCCTAAGGCTCATTGTCCCTTGGCCAGTCCAGTTTACCAGGTGGAATCAACGAGATGGGCCCGATGTCTGTCTTTTCCAGCTGCTTTAGGAACATAAGTGGCCTCTTCAGCCCATTGATATTATTAGCTGTTTGTGGTCAAAGCAAGGATCAAGGCGCGCCGTTCCTGACTAGCCGCAGATTTGGATGCAAATTCTGGTCACTTAGTGTTATGCCTGCTTTATAGTTTGATGTTAAATGTTAATGTTGAATGCCACAGAAAGACAGTTATGAGACAGGACGCGTCCTGCACGGCCTCAGAGATCAAATGATTTCTGGTTTGTATCTATGCATATCTTAGACTTTTGAAACTTGAACAATATTATAACAGTGCTTGCGTTATTATACCTTCAAATGTGCAATATTTTTTCTTTATGGGTTTGTTCTTATTCTATTCTATTATTTTTGTATGGGTGACCATTTTTTGTCAGTCGTGTTTGCGTCTTTTTTAAATTATTGAAGTTTATTACGTCTTTGTTTTTTATGAGGTTTATTAGAGATGTGATAATTAAATGTGTTGAAGAGTTTAAATATCTTGGATCTATAATAGATAAATCTGGTCCTTGTGAAAAAGATATTATTAACAGAGTAAATTGTGCAAGGAAGGCGATTAGATCCCTGAATGGTATTTTATGGAATAGAAATTTGACCAGAAAAACAAAAAAGAGATTATACAGACAATGATAGAAAGTATACTTACATATGTATCAGAAAGCTGCACAATAAATGAAAGGATGCAGAAAAGAATCTTGGCGACAGAAATGGATGGATTACGGAGAAGTATGAGAATATCCAGGCAACAATATATTCGAAATACATATATTAGACAAGAAATGGATGCACAAGAAACTGTTATCGATAGGATAACAAAGAGAGCTCTACAGTGGTATGGACATGTACAACGGATGTCGGAAGACCAGTGGCCTAAACACGTGTTGGATTGGATGGTACCAGGCAGAAGGAAGAGGGGGAGAAGTAGAAGAGCATGGTATGAGGGAATATATGATGTCATGATGAAGAGGGGTATGGAAGATGGACAATGGGAAGATAGGAATCTCTGGAAAGCAGGAAGTCAAGTGCAAACTGCTGTAAAGTTGAAAGCCTGTATTAAGTATTAAGTAAGTAAGATTTCTAAGTCAGGCGTTTGGAGGTGCGTTAAGTATAAGGTTTCTCACTGCTGGTCGAGTCAAAACTCTTAAACCATTGTAAATATTAATGCTTTCATTGTGTAAATTTGTCGTCCACGGTGGTATAGTGGTTATGTTCTTTGCCTCTGGTCTCGAGGGTCGCAGGTTCGAACCCGGCCAGGGTTGATAGATTTTTAGGATGGAGAAATCCAAGGGATAAGTCTTAGGGAGAAACCTTAAGCCTTGTGACCCGAGTCTGAAGATTTTCAGGCTCGTAAAAGAGCCACAAGCCTGTGCAAAATTTCACAAATAATACCTTAATTGCCTACTAGATGTCTCATTGAGGCGATGTGCGTATCACTCACTGACATCTGTGGGTAAATAAGTACAACTAAATTAGCTTGGTGTCTCGCGCCTTATCCGAGTGGTCAATATATGCTACATTGGCGCAGAGCTACGGGATTTGCGCTGGTTCGGGTCCCCATGGGGAAGAAATTTTCTCACGAAAATTCGGCCAATGTGGGACCGATGCTTGACCAGCACCGTAAGGAATTTGAGTAACTACATTAAGTGGCGGTTCCAGGTAGAACCATCCATTCTCTATGCCTTCTCTATAACATATTACACACATCATTACCTTATTATTTATCACACCGCTTCACTAGACTCTCTAATTCACATAAATTAGATACCCGATCCCTTGAGCGCAGTGTCCTTTATATCCCTCCTCGTCATACTATTATTCGAAATCTCTTACAATTTCTCTTGCTATAACCTGGAATTCCCTTCCACCCTATGTTAGAGACTGCCAAACTTTACCATCTTTCAGAAACAAATTGAAAATATAATTACTAACAGAAACAACTCACTAATATTACTTTTTAAAAATTAATAATGTTTTTTGATTATTTAATAAAAATAGTTTCAAGATTCGTTAATATATTTACCTAATGCCTTGTATAAAAAGCATAGATTAATTCATTGCAGTTTATTACTTTCTTTGTATTTTTTTCTTTCTTTTCTTTTTATGTATAGTAGATTCGAGCTGTTATTCCTTTCTGTATTCATTATATCATTAATTTAATTTTAATTGTATTTAATTTCATTGTATTATTAGACATTATTTTCATTATTATTCAATTTGACAGATAATTAAATGTTTAGTATGACTATTATTGTAATTTTTTGTATTTATATGTAACATATGTTTGTCCTGGTGAGTGGAAGAGAAGGCCACATAGCCTTAACTCCACCAGGCTAAATAAATCTATTCTATTCTAATTATAACGGCTGGGGAACCCTAAATGCAGATCATATGTCACCCTTATAATGGCTGGATGATCATCTACCTCTGTGATTAACACATGTAGATATGAGGCCGATGTGGATTTTTTTTAAATATCTTGGGTCAATAATTACAAGTTTAGGTACCTGTGAGAGAGATGTACAGACTAAAATTGAAATGGCAAAAAATGCAACTAAAACATTACTTGGAATAATTTGGAACAAAAATATCACAAAGGAAACTAAAATGAAAATTTATGAGAACATAATACATAATACTTTGTCATATGGAAGTGAAACTTGGTCTTTGACGGAAGTACAAAAAAAAAATAGAACAGTTGAATGTGATTATTTTAGAAGAAGCCTTCAAAAAACAAGACAGGATAAAATAAAAAATGAATTCCTTTGGAGAGAAATGAATGTCACCACATCGGTTGTTAAGAGGATTGAAAATCAAATGCTTAAATGGTATGGCCATGTACAAAGAATGGAAAATGAAAGATGGCCAAAAAAATATACCAATGGTCACTGGAAGAAATAAACGTGGCAGACCAAGATGGAAATGGAAAACATACGTTAAGACTATAATGGATGATAGGAATTTGGAAGAGGGATATTGGAATGATAGAGATAAATGGAAACTGAAGACGGCAAACCTATAAATGGGGGAAAGCCGAAGAAGATATGAGGCCAGCAGTCGAATGGGAAACCAAGTGCTTTCTAGGCCTGTCGCGCCATGGAATTTTAGTTAAATTAGATTGGTTAAACATTTCTCACTAGGAACGCCCTTGTCCCTAGGAAGGACGAATGGGGTATATACATGTATAAATATTATGTATAATTAATATCTCTGAAGGTAGCCTGATTTATTTTGTTTCAATGTATCAGTAAAGGAAAGCATTGCTTCTCCATACACCACTGTTTTCTATTATTCTCGAATGTTCTTTATTGAGTATCCATTATTAAGTTTAATATATACTTAAATAAATGTGAATCTTGGAAGAAAGAAAACATTCCTTTACACCTCCAAGGCCAAGGTCTTTCGTCAACTAAATGGAAGGGAAGATTTCTATGTCTTGTCATTTATTAATTTACTTCATTAGAATACAAGGTTCTAAGAACTGCAAATACGAGGGCGGATCGGAAAGTAACGCACAATAATTTTTTTCTGCCTTGGTATTGCAGCTAGAATGTTGAAATTTCACAGAGATATAGTTTGAAGTTTTCACTACAGATGGTATTTTTTTCTCAGGAGCACCTCTTGCGAGAGAAGCTTGAACTATGCAACAAAGATGGCGCGCATGCTACAGTCGTCCACCTGTGAGGAACAGAGAAGTGTTGTTCGATTTTTGTGGGCCAAAGGGCATAAACCCAGTGAAATTCACAGGGACATGCGTGGCGTGTATGGGGATGATTGTATGGACCGTAGCAATGTCTCCAGGTGGTGCACATTCTTCCAAGAGGGACGCGTGAACCTTAGTGATTCGCCACGTGATTCCCCTTAGTGATTCCTGGCCGGCAAACGCTTTGAGACAGATGTGGAAGTGAAATCAGCAGTGCGCAGATGGCTACACTCCAACCAAACGGACTTCTACGAACAGGGCATATTGAAACTGGTAACACGATGGGAAAAATGTGTTGAGAAAGTTGGTGACTATGTCGAAAAGTAGGTAAAAGATGTAAGTTCATTTGTGATTTTTTTTTCCTTTTTTTTACTATTAAACTTTTTAAAAACAAATTATTGTGCGTTACTTTCCGATCCGCCCTGTGGACGACTGTAGCATGCGCGCCATCTTTGTTGCATAGTTCAAGCTTCTCTTGCAAGAGGTGCACCTGAGAAAAAAATACCATCTGTAGTGAAAACTTCAAACTATATATCTGTGAAATTTCAACATTCTAGCTGTAATACCAAGGCAGAAAAAAATTATTGTCCGTTACTTTCCGATCCGCCCTCGTACACATGATTGAATAATGGCGACGGCCGACTCTTTTTCTTCTAATTTTATATTTTTTGCATATACAAATTTGGTTTCTTTTCCTCTGAGCTTTTGATATATTTATCATGAGTCATATGTCATGTTATTTGTAATACAAAAATACTGTATATGGATGGTTCAGAGTAAAGTGTAATAAGTCCAAAAACTGCTATAGGACTATTTTATAAGACTATTTAACTCATGCCCCAAATGGGAGTCAATGACCAATCACGTTTCAATGTATTTTGTTTTATAACCAATGACAGTCGTGTTTCACCTCTCTCTTTATCGGTTTGTCTTTATCAGCTCCTGCTTTTGTGATAAAGAAAGCTCCTCCTTTTTCATATTCTGCACAGGGCAGAGCATTATTTTTCTCCAACAAATACATTGCATATAGCAAATAATGAACAGATTCCGTGATTTTATTGAGTTGTTTACTAAAACAATAAATTAATAACCCATAATGTTGATTTTAATATACAGTTTGATGTTTCATAATTTCTCCACTAGGGTACATTCCTTCAATATTGCGATCCTATTTGGCAATAAATAATATGATCCAGTTGCAATGAATATACATAACCTCATATTTCTGATTTGTTTTCAAATATCGCCGTTTACATTAAATATATAAATATGTTAAAATACCGGTAACTATATTTAATAATGACTTTTGTGTAAACAGAATAATTGTATCCGTTAAATAGTCCTAACAAATGCCACTCTTGATTTCCAAATCCTCTAGATAAATTGGATATCACTCGTGGCATTACTTATGAAAAATAAGTTAATTCTAACTATGGTTAAAACTTAAATCTAAATTGTAATTCCAAACTATTTTTAAATACTCCCTAGAATTTAATTATAACTTAATAACGTTCAACGTCTATTTTTCTTCGAATATGACTTCTGGACTTGATCTACTTGTGTTCTGTGCCATCTATATTCAAGTAATTAATTTAACTGCTCTTATTATGGTTAGGGCTATATTTCATAACATTCACTTAAGTCCTTCATTCCTTTCTTCTATCACTTATGCTATTCAATTTGTAACAGGAGAGAGAGAGAGAGAGAGAGAGAGAGAGAGAGAGAGAGAGAGAGAGAGAGAGAGAGAGAGAGAGAGAGCAGTAGCTAATTTCTAAGCTAACTTTTCCCTCATGGGCTGATAAAATTGAATAAACTTGGCACGCTGTTTGAGTTTCACACAGATTGTGAGTTTCTGACAGAGAAGTGTTATTGGTAATTTCTATCTTGTCTTTCCAACCAGTGAAACAATAATCGTTGTAGGTTTTTTTGTTTTCATCCTCCCCTTTTCGCCTCTGATTTTTTTAAGGAACAGCTGTGGCTATATAGTTTGTGTTGCATCGTATGAGAAGGGTCTCTCTCTCTCTCCCTCCTCTCTCTCTCTCTCTCTCTCTCTCTCTCTCTCTCTCTCTCTGTCTGTTTCTCTCTCTCTCGTCCGTTTGTGAAGTTTTATTCCAAGAGAAAATGGTAACAGAAATTAGTGGATACGTTCTTTCACAGCTGAATATTTCACAGAAATGTTTGTTCCTTGTGTTCGTGCACAAATGCTTGCAGCATGCACATAAAGGGAAACTACGCCAGAATTGAAATTATTAGATTCTACACCCTTGGTAAAGTTTTATTCTAGTAAAAAATGTCCTAACACCAGTGGCGAAGTTAAAAGTAAACTTCAGACCCTAAGAGCATCCGGTACGTTTTTAAATAGTATTGTTAAATTTTCCACGGGTGTGTCTTATCAGGAAGCAGTATTGTTTTTATAAATAATGCATAATATTACGTAAGGATATTTCAATGTTGGGCATAAATTGCATGTTTTGACAAGTAAGAACGCTAATACTGGCAATGTTAATAAAATAATGGGTCAAACTGTCCATGAAAACACAAAGTTTTCTTACACTATTCACAAGGTAACATTCTTTCCCTCAGCAACTTGCATGTAATTGTTGTGATTGGAAGACGTAAACACAACAGCTTCCATTGTCGCTGTTTTCTTACGAAGTTAATAACGTAACCTCAGGTATAGAGAAACCGGCAACCGGGAACGTCTCGGGTTCGATCTTTTCACATTTTTCCTTACACGATCGTCTATTTAAAATAATAATAATAATATATACGAGTAATAATAATAAAATAATAATATAATAATAATAATAATAATAATAATAATAATAATATAATAATAATAATATAATAATACTGTTTATAATAATATAATAATAATAATAATATAATAATAATGTTATAATAATAATAATAATAATAATAATATAATAATAATAATAATAATATAATAATAATATAATAATAATGTTATAATAATAATAATAATAATAATATAATAATAATAATAATAATAATAATATAATAATAATATAATAATAATAATAATATTATTATTATTATAATAATAGAGCCAATTAATAATAATAAAATAATTTATACCTGAACTTTTGAAAAAAGTAAAACCTACTGTATTATACGACACAGCGGAACGTTTGCCTCCAGTCATAACAGCACTGTTGCTGCATCACACGAATGTAGATACTAACCATGTATAGTCTGGAACAAATAGCAAATGAAGCTTACTTAGGATATTAGGTGCAGTCTCCTCGACGCCACAGACTGACGTGAAGCGAGTGTACACGGAATTAGTTCGCAAATCATCCACAAACGAAGCAGGTTAATGTTCGGCTGTGTCGGTTAGTACTTGGAAGCTGACTACAAAATAAAGGTTAGGGGCATGGAAATTTTTAAAAATTAGCGACGATCACGATATGAGAATATGTCCAATGTGCGGGAGCTTTGAAGACGAGATACATATATTAGGAAAATGTAACGATTTGGAATATTGGAGGCGTCAGTTATTACCGGAAAGATTTCTAAATTCAAATCGTGAAAGATTGGCATGCTACGAGTTATTGGTAAGCCCAGGAAATTGGATAAACTTGGGTAATTTTTTTAACAAAACGCGAAAAATAAGAACAACACTCATTCATGAATAAATAAATACGTTAACAAATTGCAATAGCATTACTTCTTAATAATTCTAATTAACTAAGTTAATGTATAATGTAATTGTATTGTTATCTAATTGTAATATTATGTGTTTTCGTTTTTGTTTTAAGTATATTATTACCAAACATCAACTTATTGTAACGGACTATCAACAGCACGTACGGCTTACTGCCCGTGCGACCCATATTTGTAAATAATATTGTATGTATCTTACTTTTAGTCTAATAAAGTCCTTATGTTTAGTATAGTACTTCTCTAAAATCATGGATGCTATTCTCCCATCTCATTCTTGGTCTACTAACTGGGCGTTTTCCCTCTGGTTTTCCTATAAGAAGCTTCCATGCACCTCTTCCATCCCCCTTACGTGTCACATGTCCTGCCCATCGTAGTTCTCGAGACTTGACTGCTATTATTATATTTGGCTTCCTATACATATCATGTAGCTCACAGTTTTCTCCATTCACCTGTCAGTTCATATCTTTTTGACCCAAAAATATTCCTAAAAACTTTATTCTTAGATACTCGTAATCTTCTTTCCTACCTTAAAGTAAGAGTCCATGTTTCGCATCCACATAATATAACTGGGACAATAACTGTTTTACATATTTTCAGTTTAACGTTTTTTGAAAGGAGTTGGGACGACAAGAGTCGCTGTAATGTTATGTCACATGTAATTAACGTAGGCTATTGTATAGATGTTAGAGCAAAAAAGTTATTAAATACATTTGTCTTATTCTTTGACTGCAGCCTTCAAATATCAATAGGCTGTAACCGCCATGTGGTTAGGATGTCTCTACATTTTGATTTTTTGGGGGGGCCATATCGTTGATAAGTGGCCTATCGCTCTGTTAATTAAGAGGAAATGTTTGTCGGTTTTGTCGTGATGACAGTATAGAAGTCATTTATTATGTCCATTTATCATTAAATTACTCCGTACCTCGGTGGATTTGACATTTTCACATTTGAGCAAGTCAGAATTTTAAAACAAAGTAAAAAATGAACGCAGCTAATTTTAGTGAACTGAGAAGACATTGATTCATTCTGGTTCTTACATTTACACAATAATATTTATGAATAAAATATCCAGCATATATTTTGAAAAATCCAATTTTACTTTATAGTGTTGGAAAAAATAAAAAGCACCATTGACGATACAGCCTCGCTTCAGTTTTTTATACCATGACTAACTACCATATACAAGCAGGCCTACTCAGAACTGTGTGATAGGTACTACAACAAGTATCGTAATTAGTTTATTATTGTTAGTAATATTAGTAGTAGCAATTTATTTGGTGGCGCTCTTTGATCAATAGGTAATTAGCGTCGCAATATCAGATCTGAGCGCGGGAACATCTACGGATTTTGCTCTTATTTTAGGTTCAAGTTTCTTTTACATGGCCTAAATACGTGAACCATGGCTTTACTTCCCTTCCAAATGAAGCCATGATTTTAACTCCTTTAAAAATCCATCTACCTTAGACGGGTTTCAATCCGATAACTTCGGAACCAGAGGCAAGCATAGTAGCCAGCAATGCATCAGGACGTTGTTGTTGTTATTATTATTATTATTATTATTATTATAGTTTTCTTCTTCTTCTTCTTCTTCTTCTTCTTCCTTTCATGTGATAGTCGTAGCGGTCTGTTACGGTCTCAATCCAACATTTGAAGGGTCTGCCCAATTATGTCTTGCCTAGTGGCTGTATTATTATTAACTAACTAACTCACTGGGACTATCGAACCCGTAGGTTCATGGCCGTGCGGAAAAAAGCTTTCCATACATCCCTATCCTGCCTATTCTGGGCTAATGTTTTCCATCATTCCTGTATAATCTACTTCCCTCAAATCATAGTTAACGTTATCTTCCCATCTCATTCTTCGTCTACCAACTGGGCGTTTTCTTGTGGTTTTTCTGCAGGAAGCTTCCATGGATGTCTTTCATTCCCCATTCGTGCCACATGTCCTGCCCATCGCAGTCTACGAGACTTCACTGTTCTTATTATATCCGGCTTCCTCTAAAGACCATGTAGTTCACAGGATATTCGTTTTATAGGGAATCATACCTTTCAGATACCTCTTACTTCGTCTTGTTTAATAATTTCTAATTTTGCACTGTGTGGAATTCCTTTTTTAGTAGGATTTTATTCTAAAGACTTAATTTTAGAAATGGTTTCATTAAGATATTTAAATATTTTTTGTGTTTTTTTATTTTATTTTTCTACAAGGTTGACTGCATGTTATTCACTTCGTTTGTTATGTAATCTTCCCCATTCACCTGTCTGTTCATCTCTCTTTGGTCCAAAAATTTTCCTAAGTACTTTATTCTCAAATACTCGTAATCTCCTTTCCTCCCTTAAAGTAAGAGTCTATGTTTCGCATCCGTATAATATAATTGGTAGAATAATAGTTTTATATATTTTCAGTTTAACTTTTTTGAAAGGAGTTGGGACGTCAAGAGTCTCTGTAATGCATAATAGCACATATTTCTAGAATTGAGTCTATGTTTAATTTCTTTGTGCATCTCATTCATATTTGTGATTTTTGTTCCTAGGTATTTAACTTCAGCCACTTCCGCAAAATTTCCCTCATTTCTTACTAGCTGTCCATTTCCATTATATAATTATTTCTATGTGTGACCATATATTTAGTTTTATTGATATTTACTTCCAGTCCCAGTTTCTTAGTGTTACTTAATAGTGTGTGCGTGTTGGCCTTTAGTGTATCTTCTCTATCGCCTAATAGTACTACATCATCAGCACAAACTAACAGCTTATTAATACCATTGAGTTGTAGGCCTTCTTCATCCTCTAAAAATTTGATGGCATGCTCTAGTACAAAATTAAATAGTAGAGGAGATAGTGCATCTCCTTGCTTCGCCCATTGTGGACTTCGAAAATATCTGAAAACTGTTTTTGCCTACACGCTCCCTACTCTTTGTGCCATCGTTCGTATAAGTCTAACTTATTATTATTATTATTATTATTATTATTATTATTATTATTATTATTATTATTATTATTATATTTTAACAACACAAAAAATAGTTTCGGTATAGTTTTGTAAACTATAAATATATAATACTCCAGACAATTATTTCAGGTTTTACATGAGAAAAATAGGCTATTTCATTCTACAGTGTGGACATAAGATAAGTGCATTTTCCTATTATTGAACGTGGTTATAATGATATTTCCTAAGTCTAATTTTTAAGTTTAGTAATAAAGTATTTTCTTCCATTCATTTTCATCTTCCCAATCTCTTTTCTCTAATTCATTCTCCACCATTGATCAACTAATCTCTTCTATTCATGTAACCTTTACTCGACACTTATTTCTTCCCTAGAGAATCCAATCAGACATAATTTTAGTTAATCTCTACTTCGGGATTCTTCTGACACGACCATACTTTTCAAATTGTCTATTTTTAATACGTCTAATATAAAATGTAGACCTTCATTTCTTATCTGATTATAATGTTCGTATTTTTCTCCCTAATTTGGAATACTTATATGGCCTTAAACAGTCCTTTTTTCGGTGACAGTAATTGTAAAATAGTATTTTGATTTAGTTGCCGAGTCTCAGCTTCATATATTATGGTGTTCCCAACTATTAATTCATGAGTTTGTATTTTTGTATAATTTGTTATATTTTTATCCCACAATAGCCTATGTAACTTTTTAGCTTTCTTCATATAGTTTTATACATCCATCGTGCTTTAAATGTTTGTCTTTTTAGTAGAAAACGTTTTCCAGTAAACAGGGAGTTGGCTAGTTGTATCAACCCTGCTCAACCTAGAAGGCCAAGTGTTGAAATTTCGGTATTACCTTCCCTTAGAACAATTCTTTCTCACATATTACGAACTTGTTCTGCGCGACCTGTTTGGTCCGCCGGAGATAATTTATTATTTAGTTTCAAGTGGACACTTAGAGTCGGTTTCACCAACAGAGGTAACTGCATTACGCCAGTTTAAGCTATGCATTATACACGGGGAAAACTGGTGTAATACAGTTACCTCTGTTGGTGAAATTGACCCTTAATATGAAAATGTATTAACTCAAGGGCTACTATCTGAGCCATTTTTGTTTATCTGGTGCAAATCTGAGAAATTAGTTTGTCATTAATATTACTGTACTGGAACACAAATTTTGCTATAAAAACTAGAAATGAAGTAAGTAAAAAAAAAAATTCATACTAATCAAGGAGTTAAACAAGGATGCAGTATCTCTCGAGTTTTGTTTAACCTGTACATCAATGATATAATAGAAAAATGGAACGAAGAAACAAATAAAGGAATAAAATTAGATAAAACACACTACTTGAAAACATTATACGCTGATGACCAGGTAATAATAGCAAATACGGAAGACGTACTTCAAAGGAATATTTTTAATATATGTGAACAATATAATCTCAAAATATCCGTAGAAAAAACCAAGGTAATGGCATTCCAAGGGAAAAAATCAAATCAGATCCAAAATAGCAATAGGAAACAAAATCATACAACAGGTGAACCATCTCAATTATCTAGGATGTGACATTTAATTTAATTATGATAATGATATAACTAATAAAGTAGCAAAATTCCAGGGAATATGTGGTACGATAAACCAACAAGAGAGGTCCAATTGAAATTTTACAAAATGTTGGCAGTACCGGTACTGTTCTATGGTTCAGAAGCCTGGATACATAAAAAAAAACAAGATCTAAGTAGGATAACAGCGGCAGAAATGAAATTTTTGAGATCTGTTGAAGGGTGCACTAAGGAAGACAGAATCCGATTGATTGAGGGTCTTTCCAATTTTCAGCGGTTGCCCTTTTACCAGCCGGCTGCTGGCCCTTCACATCCACATGTGTCAATCACAGAGGTAGATGATCAACAGCCAGTGTAGGGGTGACATGTGGTTAGCATGTCGAGTCCCCCAGCCGTTATAGCTGGTTCCTCAACCTGGAGCCGCTACTTATTGTAGCTACCCAATTGCCTCACGATGCTGGGTGGGCACCGGTCCCATACTGGCCGAAATACCATGAGAAAATTTCTTCCCCCATGGAGACTCGAACCAGCGCAAGTCCCGTAGCTCTGCGCCAAGGCTTCCTACCTTAACCGCTCGGCTACGGCGCGGGACAGGAAGACAGAATCAAGAACACAGAAATAAGACAGGAACTTAAACTATTTGCAATAACTGATAAAATAGATACATATAGACAAAAATGGAAGCTACACATAGACAGAATGAATGAAGATAGATATCCAAAACAAATAACAAGATACAAACCTAAAAGCACCCGAGATGTGGGCAGACCTAGAAAGAGATGGGCTGAAGTCGGAACGGGTCAACAGACCTAATCCATGAATGCAGATGATGATTAATATTAATTATTACTAGGAATATTATTTTATTAATAACAGTTTGTGAAAATTCTCATTTTGTCTAAGCAGAATAAATGTATTGAGATATTGATGCGTCATCCACCTTTACTTAAAGAGTTTAGTGATCTTTGGAGAATGAAATTTCAAAGCTAGGAATCCTTTTGAAGATGTTGTTCAGCTGTTTGTGGAGGAATTTTAGCTTAGACGACGAAGTCGGAAGCAAACAATGACTTGCCCGCGGAATGTGGGCTTCATGCCCTTTGTTGTGATGCTTCGAAGAGAATTCCGATTTCATTCCCTATGACGTTCACTAGGGCAAAAATGAATATTTGGAATTGTTCTAATACCATATATTATGTTCTTCATATAAAGGGTATTTTAAATTTTGTAGTGACATTTGTGGAACTGGCTTTAATAGGGATCTACGATACAAGCGATTTTTTAAAAATAAAACAACGACACTGGTTTAACTTTATTTCCGATCTGGTATGGAATATATACTCACTCAGAGTCGTTAAAGGTTATTCGATCTGGCATTAATGTAGATATATTATAAACACGGAGAAAGAAGGAGCGTTTATGTGCCCTCTTATCATTTAGTATAACACAAGCAATTAATGAAATAACAGAAAAATGCGTACGATTACCATTGCCATACAGCGTATAATCAGTTTATTTATTCATTTACGTTTATACAACAGTGATTGATTGGAACTTGTTCATTTTGTCATTTATTTTCACCCAGAACTCAATGCAAATACAGGACCGAAATCCACAACTAGATTTGACACTACTGTTATGTATTGTCTGTCCAACGGATCTATGCCCCCGTATGATATGCGAACTAAAGCCTACTTCCTTTTCTGCCTCGGCAAATAATTTCCCTCCCTGCATTCCTATCTCTATCTCTCTCTCTCTCTCTCTCTCTCTCTCCCTCTCCCTCTCCCTCTCTCCCTCTCTCCCTGCCTCTCCCTCTCTCCCTGCCTCTCCCTCTCTCCCTGCCTCTCCCTCTTTCCCTGCCCCTCCCTCTCTCCCTGCCCCTCTCTCTTCTCTCTCCCTCCTATCTCTCTCTCTTTCCTCTCTCTCTTTTCTCTCTCTATATATATCTCTCTTTCTATATGTATCTCTATATATATCTCTCTATCTGTCTCTATCTCTCTCTCCCTATCTATCTATCTCTGTCTCTATCTCTCTCTCTCTATTTATCTCTATCTATCTATCTCTCTCTCTTGCACTTGCACTCCAGTGTTGTCAATTCGACTCCAACCCTGTACTACTCAATATTCAAGAGTCATGACACTGAGGGAAGTTTGGCAACATCCCTACCCGATAACTGCTGTTTGACATAGTGGGAGGAGAGTGCGATGAGTATTAACGTGTACTTTTATAAAAACGATGCCAGCGCTATAGGGGCACAGATCCATTTGTCCGAGTATACCGAGTTGAACAATGTTCTGCAGGCGTAATGTTGAAGTGACGTCAGGCGTTGAGTGAGCATGTTCAGACAGAGGTGTTATACATTTTCAAACATACCGAACTCTAAGCACAAAACAATAAGACTGGAACTGGTGTCTTGAAGTTCAACGTTTCTGGATTCATGTATACCATTCAGTTGTACTGGCCCTCCTATCTGGGTTTTTTTCGTTCGTTCCCTCTCCCACAGCAGGTTGTTCAGGTCAGGATAACAGAGGTGCCTGAAAGCCTAAATATAAACCTAACGTTGCCGATGTACAAATCACTACTTTCTGTTTATATTCTCAAAAAGTTTTATTGTCTCTGAGTGTACAAAGGAAATTTAAATGTATTTATCTATGCATTAAAAATTATACTCTTTCATTGCAAATATAGCATACTTTACATAACGCAGAAAAAAAAAACTTCAACAAGTATACCAATCGTCATTGCCTTCATCAAAAACTGTCTTGCTCTTCAACCCGTAACAAAATCACAATGCTAATGAATAAGCTTCATAGGTTCGAAATAATTGTCTTATTTTATAATGACTAGATATGTCACTTTTATGTTTATTTAAACTCTGTTTGGTGGAGCAAAAATATTACAAAAAATAGAAAATTACAAATATATCAAACCATAATTCAGAACATTTTAACATATGGTGCTGAAGTCAGGCAAATTCCTAACAGGGAAATGAAAAGAATTTTAAGTACAGAAATGGATGTTTTAAGAAGATCAGCTGGAAAATCTAGAATGGATAGAATACGAAATAAAGAAATAACGGAAATCATTGGGGTACAAGAGGAGCCGGACATCATAGACATTATAGAAAAAGAAAGATAAGATTACAGTGGTATGGTCATGTCAAAAGAATGCCAGAGCAAAGATTGTCAAAAAGTGTTATGGAATGGATCCCAATGGAAAGGAGGAAGACCGAAGAAAACTTGGGTAGAAGGGGTACAAGCAGCTATGAATATCAGAGGAATGAAGGAAGATCAATGGATGGACAGGGAGGAATGGCGTTTGGTTTCTGGAAGACGGAGGCAGCTGTCATGATACCGGATGATGATAATGATGATCTTCATTTAATGATCTAGAATTTGACAATATATACGAAGTAAAAAAGCAATATGATCTCAAATACCATAAAATGGCCAAATATTTAAGAGATAGGCATGAAAAAGGGCAAACTATTACACGTAGTGACTAGAAGCACAACACAAACCTAGCAGAATGACTTATACAAATATGTATCTTTGACTTGTCTATAAAATAACACTTAAGCTATACTTACAAAATGATACATTGAAATAAGCCACTAGTAACACTTCGTTAAATTAAAAAAAATCAGGTTTACTTCTTTCTTCTTCTTCCTTCCAAGTATTAGGCCAAGGCCTGTTACGATCCTATAGAAAATTTTCCCACCAGCGTTTCATAGGACGGCCCAGTGATCTTCGTCCTCTTGGTATATAATTACAAACAGCTTTGGGGTTCCGATACGAACTCATTCTTTCAAAATGGTGTTTCCAATTTAGTTGGTACTGTTTAATATATTCCAAAATTGGCGTAGTCTTCAATTCTTTTAGGATATCGGTGTTCCTTTTCCGTTCCCATCTGGTGTAACCCGCCGTTCTGCGCATGAATCTCATTTCACAAGCCGTTATTCTGCTTTCATGTTGTCTTTTTAGTGTCCATGCTTCACTACCATAGGTCAACACTGGTCTAGCCAAAGTGTTATATAAACGTAATCTGGTGTCTTTTTGTACAAGGGATGGTTTCATAACTTGATTAATAATTCCTAAACTTTTATTATAACTAGTAATTTTTTCAGGGATATCCTTTTCGTCCCAGATAGAGAGATAATGTCCAAGATATTTAAATTGATTAGATCTCTCTCAAATTTTATTCTGGAGACAGATTTTACTTTGTATGTGGTCCTTCCCATGAAATGCCATAATTTTAGTTTTGTTAATTGATGTTTCCATATTAAATTTGGCACCTATTTTTTGTAAATAGGTAATCCATTTCTTCTTTCCTTCATTTTATTTTCTTCTCCAGAAAAGCCTGACCAGAGGCTATAAGATGGCAGCCCCATCACTGGTCTTGCCTTCCTTTGGCCAGCAACCAATCGAAGGGAGTGTTGTTATGCTTTCAAGTCTTATACGAGGTTTACTTAATTGATCTAATTGTGCCTAATACAAATAATTTACATAAATCATGCACAGGAAATACACATACCTTGCAATTCATTTATTCCTAAATGGTCTTAAATGTTCAGACGCCCAAGAAAAAAATTGGAAAGTAATAACCAGGTTTAAGATTTGTAGGCGCACTTATTATTATAAAAAAAAGGAAAGGAAAAAGGTACTAAAAATCCGAATAGGGGCACAAAGAGCGTCCTTTCTTTTATAACCAATAATTGCTATTTATTAAAAAACTGAAATTATACAAAAAATTAAATGCTAGTATTTCTGAGGTAAAGAAGTATATTTTTTTTTAGTCATCCGCTGTGATATTGTGATAACGTCGTTGACTAGGGCTCGGGTTGGGACAAGTTTTCTGGGTGAGATTTTTCGGGGGTTTTCCTGACCTGTAAGACAAATGTCAAAAAAACGTCGAGGACTGTAATTGTTCCCAAACACCAACTGGGCATCACTGCTTTGTCCAGTATCAGTAGGCCTATATATGAGTAACTGGTGTAACTTGCCTTAAATGTTAGTGTTGTCTAGAAGGTGGTCCTGGCATTGATTTCTTCACTCCAGAGAGGCCCTCCAAGTTCTTGTGTGGTTTAAAAAAAAAAAAAAAAAAAAAGGATTTGTGTGATCAAGATAAAATCCTCTCCTGAAGGACATGTCCGGGTGGCATAGGGACGTTTAAAAGTAGGCTACCTACAAAAGGAGAGGTTGAACTAAGGTAAGGAAAGAAAGAAAGAAAACTAAATATTTTATCGAATATAAATATTGATGTTTCGAAGTAGAAATGTGTTGTAGATACGGTTTTGCTTCCGTTTATCATTCAGTATGCCTCTGCATCATATAATGGTTCCTTTCTTTTGATCATATCCTGCTTCAACTTCTGAGACAGACCTACTTTGGTAAGGCGAATTCTAAATTATTCTAGGCCGAAGAAATGTAGGAAGACCAAAACGTCGTTGAAAAGACGACCTGCACCTGCAGCATATAGTGCACCGGGGAGTGGAACGGGCCAACAGGCCCATACCTTGATGATGATGAATTCTAAACTTGTTACTTTTTTATTTATTTCTTTCTCGTTTTCTTTCGTTTACACCGTTCTTCCTTTTTGTTTCATCTTATTCACACATACAAACACAAGATAGGACACACACCCAGACCCAAGATGGAGATTTAAAATCCCCTACCGCGTAAACCCTTTCGCTTTTTTTTCTCGTTTTTTCTTTTCGTTTACACTGTTATTTCCTTTCTTGTTTTATCTTTGTTAACCCTTTTTTATCCTATTTACACATACAAACACAAGACAGGACACACACCCAGACCCAAGGTGGAGATTTAGAATCCCCTACCCCGCCGGGAATCGAACCCGGGTCGCCGGAGTGGAAGGTAGGGACTCTACCGACTACGCCACGGCGACGGACGTACTAAACTTGTTACGCAGCAAATAATTTAGATTCGCAAATGCAAGCGAACTGAAGAAAAAAATCAGTTAATTTTTACTTCCTATTACAGTATTTTTAAATTTCAGTCTGGATAAAAATATTGTCTTGTCAACGATTATAATTTGCAAAAGCATTACTACTCATTGCTGTTAATTTTAAAAAGTGAAAATATTGTTACAAGTGTGTCGAATTTAAATTTTGTTCAGTTCTATGTTCAGTAAAAGCAGATAGGTTCACTGGTCCCTTATTCATGGAAAGCTGACGAGATGTTAATTAATATCGATTGTAAAATAACGTAATGTAGATTGGACATCGTAAAATAAATTAACTGGCAGAATTCGCTATATAAAAATATTTTAAAAGTAACACAAAAAGATCAGAATAAGGGGAAAGGGAATTATGGATAGCAAGGAACAAAAAGAGTTGAAGGGAAAAAGGTGATAGAAAATTACCACATTCTCAATTTCAGCCAATATCTCATTCATTGGTTTATTTCAGAGAGTTCTGATTTGTTCTACAAAGAAAAAGTGCATATAGGGCTTCTTCTCATTATATGTCCATACCATCTTAGTTGGATTTCTTCAATCTCTTGTACAGTATCCTTTTCTACATTATTTATTTCTCTTATTGTATTATTTCATTTTATCTAATTTTGCCCAACTAGTTTTGCTAAATAATTATATATCTAATATATAAAAAATTATTGTTTGTTGGTTTGTTTGTTTGTTCGTACTTTATGCGCGGCCATACCGTTGATCCGATTGTGATGGGGCTTTTTGCAAAATGTTCAGGAGATTCCCGGGATGAACATAGGCTATAAGAGAGTTCTGATAATCAACTCCTACACCCTTAAAAATCGCCCTTTGTAGTGGAAAACGTGAAAAGGGTAGCTCTTTGGACGCTTAAATGACTTACGCTGCCTAAACCATAACAAATACACAAAATTAATATACATAGAATTGAATATTTCAATAAGCTCTACAAAAAAAAGTTCACAACTGCATATGTTTATCTCTTACGGATAACTCACAATAACCATTTTTGTCTTTCATTAATGCTAAGAAGATCGAGACAAGTACGTAGATTCCTGTGCAAGCAAGCATAGCAGCACATGGTGGGTATTCTTTTACGGATAACTCACAATAACGAATTTTGTCTATTAGCACATTTATGTCAAGAAGATCGAGATAAGTAGATTCCCGGGGCAACGCCGAGTATTCTTCACGGGGTATCTAAAAAATATAAATGTTTAATTATTTTTCCTTTTACTCATTCAACTAAGCATAAAAGCACATTCATTTTCAATTATTTAGGCGTAGCAGCGCATGCCGGGTATTTGCTAGTGTATTATAAATTAGCAATGTTTATCTGTTTTATATTTGATGAGGGGAAAACTGTTGTGGCATTTGTATTCTAAAGTTAGAAGATAAACAAAATAGTTAACTGGATTTCCTTATAAGCCCACGATCAGATCTGCATAGAGACGATAACACAAGGAGATGCATATTTATCATAAGTAATGCCACGAGTGATTTCCAAATTATCGATAAATTCACGACTCACGAAGTGAGGAGTGAATTTATCTAGAGAATTTGGAAATCAAGAGTGGCATTTGTTAGGACTATTTAACGAATAAAATTAAGCTGTTTACTCATAAATTATTGTTTAACTATAGTTATTTTAAAATATTTATATATTTAATGTAAACGGCGATTTTTGAAAACAAATCAGAAATGTGAGGTTATGTTCATTCACTGCTGCTTGATCATATTATTTATTGCCAAATAAGATCGCAATATTTTAAGAGTGCACGCAAGTGGAGAAATAATGAAACACATCAAACTATATATCATAATCAACATTACGGGTTATTCATTTATTTTTTTAGTAAACAACTCAGTAAAATCAAGGAATCTTTTCATTATTTGCTATATTCAATGTATTTGTTGGAGAAAAATAATGCTTTGACCTGTTCAGAACATTAAAAAGGAGGAGCTTTCTTTATCACAAAAGCAGGAGCTGATAAAGAGAAATCGATAAAGAGCGAGGTGAAACACGACTGTCATTGGTTGTAAAACAACATTAATTGAAACGTGATTGGTCATTGACTAGCATTTGTGGCATGAGTTAAATAGTCTCTTTAATTCAACAAAATTGTAATGTTAGAGGTTTGTTTATGGTGGTATTTATTACTCGTATTTTTATAACCATGTACTAATATTTACAATTTGAATCTGAACATCTGACTCATGCACTACTGGTATATCTCTAATGTTGTCTTCAATCATTATGGCGCTCTGGGTGTATTTTGTATGGATTTGCTTATGCTCTAATATTGTTGGCTCTATTTTAAACTGGGAGAGAGTTACTCGTTCTACGAATCATGGGTTTCTACTATCGGATTTGTGGTTAGCATCGTTCAGAGAGTAAAATGATCCAGGTGTAGTGGAATGGGTATATACAGGCTAATTCGTAAGATCAGCATAGAATATCAACTCTACAAACGCCCTATCAGTAAATATGGTCGCAGTTAAATGTTCTCCGGAAAATAATAACCTAGCAACAATAAATTATTCAGTTCTGAAAAGAAATCATGATAAAATATTACTTTTATATTCTATTGATTGCTTTTTAGCACAAACAAATATTAATCTTGAAAGCAAAATTGTTTCTTTGTTACAAATTTGGGTGTGTTTACGTAAATTGAAAACTAATTTCGAGAGTTATAATTTTGTTTTTATTGCGAGAGTTACCATGTTAGAAAATGAATTAATTAAAGAAAGAGTTGGGGATTGTTTATCATTTATGATACAGTAATTTTCAACTAGTCGGCCTAGATGGTCTAATGGTTAGGTTCCATGCCTCTGGTCTCGAGGGTCGCTGGTTCAAACCTGGCCGGGACCGATGGTTTTCTAGGATATAAAAATCCAAAAGACAAGTCCTCCAGGAGGGACTTCAAGCAATGAAACTGAAGATGTTCAGGCTCGTAAAACAACAGCAAGCCTGATAAAGAGGCCTCTACAAATTTAACCGACAATCAATCCAAACTTCTTTCTCGTGATGAATAGTTGTATGCTGCTTTTGGTATTCTATTCTCTGTCATCCTTGCCAAGTGTTCTTTCCAGTTTATTCTGTATTTCACTATTTCTGTGTTTACTTTCGAGTGATTAATTAATTACGGTTTGGCTTGGGCGAGACCTGAACTGACTATTATATTTAATAATCAATTATTAATCCTGTTAACTATTATTGTCATGTGCGTTAATTTGTAAAATTATATTAATTTTTTTGTGTTTGTATTTTTTTAAATGATTTTTCAAGTTGTGGCTGTAAAAGTAACAGCGTTAAACTCTAAAATGCATTTCGACTGTTCGAGTGAGCAAAGTTTGTAATAGTCGTCTCTTGTAATGTAACAAAACAACAAACTCACAACAATTTTGTAACGAATGTAACAAAATGTGACAAAATAACAAACTGGCCAGATATTAGCAAATAACATATGCAAGTTCCGCATATAAAATATCAATAATACTAATTTAAACAATACAGAGAACATTCAAAAATAAAATTAGAAAAGAAACCAAGATAAAAATGTATAATGTTATGGCGGTTCCCACAATATTGTATGGATGTGAAACTTGGGCTCCAGTGAAAAGACAGAAGGATAGAATACAGACGGCGGAGATGATGTTCCTAAGACAAGTAAAAGGATGTACAAGACTTGATAGAACAAGAAATGAGGATATAAGAGAAGAATTGAAAGTACAGCCTTTATTGAATAAGGTCACGAATTACAGACAGAAATGGATTGATCACATGGATGGAATGAGTAAGGAGAGATATCCATTGTTAGCAAGAAATTATCAAGCAAGAGGAAGACGTGATGTTGGAAGACCTAGAAGACGTTGGGCTGATGCATTATGAAGTCGGAACGGGCAATTGCCTAATCCCTGGAGTGATGATGATGATGATGATGATGACTAATTTAAACCGCATATATGAAACTGACTTTTTTGTTGATGAAAACAATCCAAAGTGTACTAATCGCTAGATATCCACTTTAACAGAGAACCCCACAATTTTAATGGAGAGATAAGACGTGACTGGGAATGCTATTTTTCTAACAACTTGTAAAATTATTTAAACTAGTGATCGTCCAGCAGTCGAAATTCGACCACAATTCATTAAATTTGTATGTCAACAAATACGTCATTATGCATTAATTTTCCATTTATTTTAAAAATGCGAACGATGGGAAATATGTGGTTATAACCTGGCTAAGCCATATTTAAAAACCAATAACGCGTCATTTGACATTTGTATACTATTTATACTATTTAAATTTGGCCTATTATTATGCGTTCGTGAATATATATCCCTTCCTCTTAGTTTCTCACTCCAATCCGTCAATGTTGTATGTTGAGGCATAATGGAAGTAGGTGCGAATATGTAAATATAAAAAAATATGTAATGAAATTACTGAAACCAAGATTAGATTTAATTTAAATTTAAATAATAAAATGTACTCACTTTTTAAATCACTAATAACGAAGCACTAATTATAAATACGCGAGAGTAAGCCAATTCACATTGCTGCTGCACAATTTTCTTTTTACAACAATGTACTTTCAGTATGAACGTAAACAATTTTTTTGTGCAAATGCCCCAGGTTGTCTTTCGACATTCCTGGTGTTCTCTCCTGGCATGGCGTACTTGTAACCCACTTCTGAGGTTGGGGCGCCTGGAAGGCGGGGTTACGTTGCCCGATGATATGATGGGTGATGATGATGATGATAATAGTGATGCGCCAGGAGAATACCTAATCCTAAGCTTAATCTAAGATGAATATGAATGATGATGATTGCGATGGCGATATGATTTCAGGGACCGTTTGGGCCTTAAAGTTTTCCTGACATTTGTCTTACAGGTGAGGAAAAATCCGGATAAAAACCTCACCCAGAAAAACTGTCCCGACCGGGGATCGAATCCGGGCCCGTTGCGTGACAAGGCAGCATGCTACCTCGAGACCACAGCGGTGGACGTAAACAAATTATTAATACACATTAATTCCTGAGACACAATTTATTTTGTTGTGTTTAATTTAATTTATTTGTAACACATATTACGAGTATATATAAATGTTATTTTTCTGCACTCCTTCTGTATATTAACTTTAATTAAATGAATGAATGGATGAATAATTATGCCAAATATCAACTCCTCCTTGCGCGCAATCTGCTTATAAAGGGATACAAAGTTTTTCCTTCACGTATTAATATATAGATAATATAAACACACAAAAAGAAAAATAATAATACCATTGTTCAATTCATGCACATGACAACTATAATTTACTTACTTACTCACTGGCACTATTGAACCCGTAGGTTCATGGCCGCGCGGACATAAGCTCTCTATACATCCCTATCCTGAGCTAATGCTTTCCAATCATTCCCTGTATAATCTACTTCCCTCAAATCATAGTTAATGTTATTCTCCCACCTCATTCTTGGTCAACCAACTGGGCGTTTCCCTCTGGCTTTCCTACAAGAAGCTTCGATGCTAGTCTTTCATTCCCCATATGACAACTATAATTATCAAGATTAATTTCATTCCATTGCTGCAGTTTAACCTCGCGCCTTACAGGCCTAAGTGCCACACTCCATCGGGTCTTACAGTGGCACGACATGTCCGGAGAGGGATTTTAATTGTGGATCACATCCATACAAGGACATGGAGAGTATCCCCGAAATCGTGATCAGCTCAATGCCACGGCCTCCTCCGAGACAACACAACATTAAGACGAAACATTCTATTCACATACACATTCATACTAAATATAAAGTTTTTAAAGTGATCCCACAACAGGCCTCAGGAGGCCCTTGGGGTAGTAGAGGGTTAAGGCTCCCACTTTTTCTAGACAATCGGCACTTTATGTCAACCGGGTTGTCAGCCCTGCGTGACAGCCGCCTTTATCCCAGAACAAGCGTCTGGTACTCATTTCAGTTAGAGGCTGAGTCGACCCCAGGGCCATAGTGCCGCCAGAAGGTTTGGGTCAGTTTAAAAATCCTGACCCCAACGGGACGTGAACCCTCGACCCTCCGGCTTGTAGCTCAGTGCCTTAACCACTACGCTACGTCGTGCCCCTCATACTAAATATGGCGAATACAATAATGATTATTATGATGACCTGATGATGTTCGGGGACCGTTTGGGATTTAAGTTTCCTGACATTTGGCTTACAGTTCAGGAAAAGCTCTGAAAAAAAATCACCTAGGAATCTTGTCCCGACCGGGGATAGAACACGGGCACGCTACGTACGAGGTAGCAACACTATCCCGAGGCCACAATGGTGGACATGCTACAATTAAAAAATATCAATGCCATGCATACAGCTGCTTCAAATCCGAACATTAAAAAAATATTAAAATTAAAAAAGAAGTCGACCGATTTAAGGAACTATAACTCGATGCAGGGGTACGGGACTTGTGCTGGTTCGAGTACCCATGGAGGAGATTTCTCATTGAATCAGCCCGCTGGTAGTCTGTCGCGCCATGATCCAACCATCTGTTTATTAATCTAATTTCATCCTACTTTTAATTTCTGGATTAATCATGTATTTAACGTTCGACTTGATGGGAATTGCGTATTGACTTAGTAAAATACCTGTGAATATAGGCATAATTACCTCTTTCTCAAGTTTCAATGAGCAACCGATCTCTTTTGCAAAAAAAAGTGTTTTCTTTGTGACTCTGTATGTGCGTGTTCTATGTAAATTACCACTGATGCGGATTGTTATTACCAGAGAGCGGAATCTGTTCACCAAATGGAATTTATTGCCTTTTTTTTTCAGGAGAAAGAAAATACATATGCTATGCATTTACATTGCGCACGGGCCTGCTTGGCCGTATGTGCATTATTTTTCCATGAATAAAAAATAAAACTAATCATAATATAAATTAGATTATACAGGGAATGATTGGAAAAGCATTAGCTCAGGATAGGGATGTATGGAGAGCTTATGTCCGTGCGGCCATGAACCTACGGGTTCGATAGTGCCAGTGAGTAAGTAAGTAAGTAAGTAAGTAAGTAATCATAATATAAATAAATACACCTGTATCAAAAAACAATAACAGGCTATATATAAGTAAAATCTATGTCTACACTACATCACAATAATACATATCTACACTCATCCATGAAAAGACCATGTGTATAAATACATTTTTAAAAAAGTCCCATCATTCCGTACATTAATATTAAAACAAACAAAAAATGCTAGAAAACAAATTAGAAAAAAAAACACACACATACACCCACACACATATATACACCGCACGCTCATACCCCCCGCCCCCGTCAATGCAGGCATCAAATACACTATCAGACTATTCAACTTATCAGACCTACTTATTATATAATATAATTAAAGATCGAAAACAAAGACCATATTGTGATTCTTCTTATTGATAATACATATATCCTTAATCTACAATTTTGTTATAGCTATCTCAATTTCCTTACTGTACCCAAAAATGTGCATGTTTTTGATTCACTCTCGATCCGTCCTAAAAGATCCCAACACGCCACTCTCCCTCGATCCGATGTGCGTGTTCTATGTAAATTACCAGTGATGCGGATTGTTATTACCGGAGAGTGGAATCTGTTCTATGTCGATGGCTTCCTTGTATTGGTATAGACTAAACGAGAACGCGCGCGAGGAGGTGGGATGGGATGTACCACATTGCTGCATACCTACCGGGCTATGATGAGAGCTGTGTCATGTAAAATGGAGTGGAATTTATTGCCTTTTTTCAAAAGAAAGGAAATACATTTGCATTTACATTGTGCACGGGCCTGTTTGGCCGTACGTGCATTATTTCTCCATGAATAAATAAAAATAATATAAACAAATACCTACATGGCTACACACCTACATAAAAATGTATAAAAACATAGCGTGTGTGTGTATGTATATATATGTTATATTGCAGATTTTCGCGGATATAAGTATGAATATGAAAGTTTTCTTGGGTTTTCCGCGTCTTGGATTCAAGTTCGGCCTCTGGCCATTGATTCCGACGTTTCGGCATGATCCCACGTGCCATTATGAAGGGATGATAAGTTCCAGTCACAGGTTTAGGTCTTATATTATAAAATACATAGAGTTTTCGCTGTGGTCCGTTTCCGAAGACGTACACCCTGCTGCTGCTGCTGAGTGATGGCAATGACTGTGCATCGCCCAGGGTGCTGCTCTGGAGCTATATTGGCCCCATGACAGCCAAATTCCCTAGTGTTTATCAATATAGGGTTCACTCACTAGTTCAGCTCCATTGTTAGGACATCTAGGCCCAGCCGTCCACCCCTTGGGATACCTCGGTCGTCATGACCATACTCCCAAGTCCTAGTTCTAGTCCTCCCTATCCTATGTTCGCGTCCACGTTCAAGTTCTCGGTCCTTAAACCAACACCCCAGGGAGAGAGTATTGGAGTTTGCAGTTCTGGGAATTGCTGAGCTACATAGTACATCAGGTCGCTCAATCCTGACGACCCCACAGTTGGTCCACGGGCTCCATGAGCCTAGCCGGGAGGACTGCTGTCGCAGTTCCACCGACCATTCCCCTGTTCTGCCTCCAGGGACGTGTCCTGCAGCCGTTGTGAGACCGGCTAGGGCTACAAGCCCAACAGTGTGAGACTTTTAGTACATCCAGGTGCTCATCTCTTGGCGACCCCACAGTTTGTCGACGGGCCCGTAGGCCGAGCCAGGAACCAGTACAGTAGCTCCCCTCTGGACTGGTCCGAGCCGAGCCCTGGTGTGCCCCCAGGGACGCCTTCTGCAGCTGTTGTGGGCCAGCACGGAGCTCGCAGGCTCCAACAGATGAGCAAATAGTTCGACAAGGCGCTCAACTCTTGCCTACCCCACTAATGGTTCACGAGTCCCTTGGACTTGACCGGGAGGACTCTCTACAGATCCACCGACCTTTCCCCCAGTCCATTGTTAGGACGTTGATATTTTGCTTATGTGTTGAAGTTGTATTGGATAGAGATGAGGTGTTCCACTATCCAAAGCGGGGCGTCAGAAACCGTGCCGCCAGTCAAGCAGAGAGTCCGAAAGCCAGCGACACGGAGTGAGCCACGCCACTTTGACTGTTTTACAGTACTCATCTCTTATTCCTGGGTCCATCCCGAGGGAATATGCTTCGGTGAACAGCACGTCACGTCCACCCATCCAAGGTTTAGTTCTTATATAGTTAAATACCTTCAGTTTTCAGTGTGGTCCGTTTCCGAAGCCCGTACGGGGTATAAGCTCTCCATACCTTCCTATCCGGAGCTAGTATTCTTAAATCACTCCCTGTATTATCACCTTCAAATCGTGCTTAGTGTTATTCTTTCCTACTTGCTAGGCAATTTCCCTCTGGTTTTCCTACAAGAAGTATCCATCCCCCTCTTCTATTACCCACTAGTGTCACGAGACTACTGTTATGCAGTTTTCTCCTTTCACCTATTTGTTCGTCTCTCTTTGGTCCAAGCAAGTTATTCTCAAATTCTCATAATGTTTTCTCCTCGGTAGCAGACATGTTTAGCATCCAAATATTAAATTGTACGAATCGCCGTTTTATATCGTATTTTTAACGTATTATTTTAGAAGTTAGAATGATAAGAGTAGCTGTAATATTTAATTGCAAGCACAAAATACTAAGTTACAGTAATTCGATCATCAGTGATCGCGTTAAAGCTGCATTATAAATATTTAGTTTCAAAATATCAGTGGGTTCCTGTTTGTAATAGAATAATGTTTTGCTCTAATGGAATATTAACTACCCTCAGCTGACATTTAAA
Organism: Diploptera punctata; assembly: GCA_030220185.1. Classification (NCBI taxonomy): domain Eukaryota; kingdom Metazoa; phylum Arthropoda; class Insecta; order Blattodea; family Blaberidae; genus Diploptera; species Diploptera punctata. Next base: position 5,809,960 of record JASPKZ010003857.1, read on the forward strand.
TTGGATTTGAAAATTGCTTGCGTATGCATCGTTTATGAAATATTGAATAAATTAACAAATTGCACAGTGCGTAACTTCCTTGTAACTTAATAGTATCATCAATGAAAAAAAAACAATTAAATTTTGTTCACGCAGAAACAAATTGTTCGTGAGTTTGAAAAGCAGATAAATTAAATGAGAATTTGTATTGATTCAGATATTAATTTGAGCAAAGAGACATTATGTACTCTGAAAATGGAGAATTGTTAAGATTTGGTGCAGAATAACTGAGAACGAAGTTTATTTTGATAGAAAGGAGTGTTTTTCCCTCATTCTATTAATTTCCTCCGTGGTCTTAATCCACAGATTCAATTAGCAAACTCCTATAAACATGACAAAGTGAAGGAATCCCATTTAACGCTACAATTCTCAACTCCATGAAGAGAGGTTTTTGTCCTCGTTAGAATGGGATTTTAAGTTAATACTCTACTAATGCCTCTCTTTTAAATAGTTATTGACTCTCGAGGGAATATCCTACCGTGATGTTTTCAGATTTTATATATTTAATAGTCCTATTATATATAAACACTTATTAACTTTAATTATATGTTTTAAATCGAATAATATGTTAAAATCTATAAGCCTAATTCCTCAGTTTACCTTTAGTTTTCATATTTTATATGTTGTAGAGTCCACCATCACCATCATCATCCTTATCATCATCATCATCCTTCACCGGTGTGGAAAGCAACGGGAAGCTACCACACCTACAATTCCCTAGTAAAGCTGCAAGCATAGCATGGAAATGCTATGATTGCAGTGAAGGACCTGCCCTCAGGCAGAATTACTATGGATGGATATGTTGTAGCAAATTCTCTCTAGCAACTACAGTCTTTATATGTCAGTAGCTAATACCCGGCGTGCGCTGCTACGCCTAAATAAATGAAAATTAATGTGCTTTTATGTTTAGTTGAATAAGTAAAGAAAAAGTAATTATAAATTTATATTTTTAGTGCTGATTACCCGGCGTTGCCCGGGAATCTATTTACCCCGGTCTTCTTGAGATAAATGAGCTGAAGTACGAAAATGTATGTGTTTTATGTTTAGTTAAATAAGTAAAAGGAAAAATTTATGTCGTAATTATTTTTAGATACCCCATGCTGTTTACCCGACGTTGTCCGGGAATCTACTCATCCCGATGTTCTTGGCATAAATGAGCTGAAGGACGAAAATTAATGTACTTCTTATGATTAGTTGAATAAGTAATTGAGAAAAATTACAAATGTATATCGTAATTATTTTAAAATTCCCCGTGCTGATTACCCGGTGTTGCCCGGGAATCTACTTATCTCGATCTTCTTTGCACAAATGAGCTAAAAGACAAAATTCGTTATTGTGAGTTATCCGTAAAAGAATACCCGCCATGTGCTGCTATGCTTGGACAGGAATCTACATGCTTGTCTGGATCTTCTTGGCATCAATGAAAGACAAAAATGGTTATTGTGAGTTATCCGTAAGAGATAAAGATATGCTGTCACGGACTTTTTTGTAGAGCTTTTTGAGATATTTAATTATGTGTACATTAATTTTGTGTATTTGTTATGGTTTAGGCAGCCATTTAAGCGTCCAAAGAGCTACCTTTTTTCACGTTTTTCACTACAAACGGTAATTGTTAAGCGTGTAGGAGTTGAGTATCACAACTCTCTCATAGCCTATGTTCATCCCGGGAATCTCCTGAACATTTTTCAGAAAACCCCATCACAGTCGGATCAACGATATGGCCGTGCATAAAGTACGAACAAACAATCAAACAAATAAACTTTCATTTTTATATATTAGATTAGCTAATACCGGATGTGCGCTGCTACGCCTAAATAAATGAAATATTATGGGTTAATTAAATATATGGTATTCACTGCGACGTATCAAACATGGCGGTTGCTAGAGCAATTTTTAATTTCGGATTTCAGGTAATCTCCCACTTCTGATTGTCGGATTTTGCTTATTTTTTATAATAGGATTACCTCGGTTTATTTTAATAGGACATTATACTGAGTTTCGTTGTGAAACATAAAAAATAGGGATCACTAGAGCGGTTTTTAAATGTTCGTTTCAGGTGAACTCCTACACCTAATGCTTTTAGATCGTAATGGGTAGCGGCGAGCTGTTAGAAATCTAAAGGTTACAGCTGTAATCCCAAATATAAAAATATGCAGATAATGCAGTTTGTAATTTATTAATGTGTGTTTTATATTTAACCCTCCATGATATCTTTACCTTGTCGTGGTGTAGTGGTTTGCGTGCTTAAATGATCCCGAGAGCTATGCCGGCGGTAGCATTGCTGCCGATAGGGTTACCCATGCCGGACTGGTCGAAGGTGATAAGCCAGACAAAAAAGTACCTTGGTCGAAAGAGTGACGATCTTTCACCGTAAAAATACAACCGTCAAGAAATGCGGACATGGGTTCAACTGGGGTAAAATTTTCCAGAGGTCAAATAGTCCCCCATTCGGTTCTCCGGGCAGGGACTACTTCAGGGAACCCATGCCTAATGGTGAGCTTATGTCCGCGCGGCCATGAACCTACGGGTTCGATAGTGCCAGTGAGTGAGTGTGAGTGAGTTTTTTATATTTAATCATCCTGCCAAGTATCAGGCCGGCGGCTGTTACGGTCTTATCTTTTTTTTTGTGATCTGCCAATGTAACTTTTTCTCTTATCAATATGATTTTTAAAATATTTTTGATAATATGCTATTACTCCTTCTGTTGACAAATTTTTCCAGTTTTCTTGATATCGACAAATGTGCTCCTTCAGTTCGGAAATATTTTAATTTGATTGTCGAAATTTGTATGTTCTCCATGCTCATGTATCTTTCTTTTTCATAATGCAACCTCTCCCTTTGTAACTGCTATTACGTGCCCCATGTCTCCCGGGTTCATACAGCAGACTTTTACTTACATTATAAAGACTGTTAATAGTAAAAATACGAATAGGTAATGCGTTTGTACAAAAAGAATAGAGATCTCAATCACAATAAAAAAAATGCAATTGTTTCTGCAGAGCAGGACATGTTGCACGTATGGGGAATAAACGACTTGCATGGAAGCTTCTTGTAGGAAAGCCAAAGGGAAGGCGCCCAGTTGGTAGACCAAGAATGAGGTAGGAGAATAACATTAACTATGATTTGAGGGAAGTAGATTATACAGGGAATGATTGGAAAGCATTAGCTCAGGATAAGGATGTATGGAGAGCTTATGTCCGCGCAGCCATGAACCTACGGGTTCGATAGTGCCGTGAGTAAGTAAGTAAGAAAAATAAGAACGAAATAAAAATAATGGAGAATTCGATTTTTCTTTCATGTGAAGAGAAATGAAATGCCAAGGAACAGGACAGGGAGAACTTCACAATACATGTATTGTGACTTGTTTAGTTTATTAAGTTTTAAGAGCTAAGCACAAAAGGCTGCACAAGATTGGATCGGATAAGGAATGAAGATATAAGAAAAGAGTTAAATATATATCCATTGGATGAGAAAATCAGAGAATATAGAGAGAAATAATTTACACTTGTGGAAATAATGAATGTAACAAGATTACCAACTACAAACCAAGAGGTTCAAGGAATGTAGGAAGGCTAGTGGAAAGATGTACAGAACAACTGTGAGTCGGAACAGGCAATTTGCCTAGCCCGTGAAGTGAAGAAGACGAAGAAGAAAAAGAAGAAGAAGAGCTAAGAAATCTTACATACCTCACACAATACTTCTGCAATATGTTATACTTGTGAAGTCGAACGCAGTAATAGTCCGAAAATACGGATCCACTATAAATTTATAAACCTAATCACTATACTTAATAATTCTCCATGGACAAAAAAAAATGCATTTTTTGGCCCTAAATTTGTAAATTACAATAGAAAATTTAGTTGTATTCAGCAGTCTAGCAACGTTACAATATATTTGAATTCCTATAATACGTGTCCATAAAAAGATGTAAAATTAACATAACAGTGAAATTCTTATCTCTTGTACATTACTGATCGTAATTCTAAATTAATGCACGTTTTATTTCTCTCCTCGGAGATTTCTCGTTTTTGTTTTCATTGTTTTGAATTTTTCTCTTATGTTACATTGGGGTAACCAATATATTTTTTTCAACGTCATATGTATTCACGTTTTTGTTGCAAAATTTATGAAGGGTTGTATTACATATTGCATTGTGTGAAGAAAAAAAAACTTTTCATAGCTTGAATATAGAAATGGAAAATTACGGCAGGTTTTATGTTTAAATAGGAGTGGCTGCATTCTCATCAGCTCTGTATGCTCATTCTGCTTCACACCCCCACACTAAAAAAACTGGGTTTTACTTGTAACTTACATTTTGTTTCACTTAGTCCACTTTTATGGATTTCTGTGGATCTCTGTGATATTGTGGCAAAGTTCGTTACAGGATAATCACTGATAGGCCTATTGAAATGTTTGCAAGATATTAATTTATTGCCATTCATTGCCATTCGCCCTTAGGAAAATGTTAGTAGAAACACTTGCAATGCCCCATTTTGATTATTGTGACACTCTTTTTACAGATTTAAATATTATTTCCACTCAAAGACTTCAACGTGTTCATAATTCTTGCGCACGTTTTATTTGTGCTATTCGCAAATTTGACCATATTACACCGTCCCTGGAACAATTATCGTGGCTTCGTCTAAGAGATCGTAGAACTGTCCATTCCCTATCCCTTCTCTATAAAATACTTCACACATCATCGCCTAATTATTTATCACGCCGCTTCATCAGACTATCCGACACACATAATCTTGACACTCGATCCCATCAGCACATTGTCCTTTATATCCCGCCTCATCACACTGTATATTATTCATTATCTTTTACGGTGTCACTTACCAAAACATGGAATTCCCTTCCGCCCTATGTCAGAGACTGTCAAAACTATGACATCCTTCAAAACAAACTAAAGAATTATTTAATAACAAACTAACTTATACACCTCACTGATAGTATTCTTTTAGCAATATTAATATATTTAATTATTTATGAAAATAAAATTAAGAATAACAAATATGTTTATTTGTTTTGTTTTAAATATTGTATAATCGTAAAATTAGTTTTCTATATCTCATTATTTTCCTGTTTTTTATATACACTAGACAGTGACAATTTAATATGCGTTGCTTGTATACATTTTATTATTAGTTTTAGTCTTAATTTTAACTAACATTAACTGGTTGTATTATAGATCGTAATACGTATATTAGATATTATCTTTTGATCAAATTTTTACTTAGTGTTTAATATTAGAGTTAATTAAGATTGTTATATTCTGATGTAATATATGTTTGCCCTGGTGAGTGGAAGAGAAGGCCACATGGCCTTAACTCCACCAGGCTAAATAAATCTAATCTAATCTAATTTCATTCTTCATTGCAGTTCTTTTCATTTGTTTAAAAATCGATTAGACAGTTACTGTAACCAGCAAGTTTGCTAGATCGGTAGCGATTGAGACTTCTACTCAGGGTGTTTCCAATTAAAATTCAAGTGCCAACCAAACTGTCGGGATTTAATTCATGGTTTCCCTTATAATTTAAATACCACGAACTGTTTTATTATTAATCATTATTTACTTCAAGGAATTTTTATATGCTAGATTTTTCTTATTTAATATGATCTTGAAGATTATTAAATAATTTTTGCAGTGGAAGGTATTAATTTATAGAACAATTGATCTATTTTCATGATCATGCCCTGATAATTATTGTCATAATTTTAGCTGATGGGCATCTAATTCTAATTCTTGTCGTGGTGGAGTGGCTTGCGTGCTTAAATGATCCCGAGAGTTATGCCGGCGGTAGCATTGCTGCCGATAGGGTTACCCATGCCGGACTGGTCGAAGGTGATAAGCCAGACGAAAAAAGTACCTTGGTCGAAAGAGTGGCGATCTTTCACCGTAAAAATACAACCGTCAAGAAATGCGGACATGGGTTCAACTGGGGTAAAATTTTCCGTAGGTCAAATAGTCCCTCATTCGGTTCTCCGGGCGGGGACTACTTCAGGGAACCCATGCCAAAGGCTCAAACATAGTGACATGTCCTAGGAACATGGAATGTTAGGACTTTATACAATATCGGGGCGCTAGTGGTATTAACCCATGGGCATCTAATTCTAATTATTCTTTATTAGGAGGATTACGGGCAGTGGCTCAGACAATTTCTTATGAGGTAAGATTAGCATGAATTTTATTATCTTTTATTTTTTGGTAGGAAGTTATAATTTGATGTTATAATTAAATTATAAACTTCTGGATGACCAAAAAATCAAAATAGATGTTGATATAAAATAGGATCCCCCGAGTATTTCATAATATATATTAAAATTTTATCAAAAATTCATAACAAACCGCAAACTATACACAATAACATACACAAATAGATGTAACGGACACTACCAGAAAATCTACACGAAATACGGTCTTTAAGCATTTGCCAGAACTCGCAAGTTCATTTGTAACTTATATAAATAATAATTATATATTTTTAAAGAAAATATGTGAATATTTCATCTTGATTTGTAAACAAACCTGATGTGATGGAGGAAAACGTAAGTCATTTTTAAATCAGTGGTATTTAAATATTAAGAATCACTTTTGAAATGTAAAACAGCTTGAGAGCTATTTTTATTTTTAGATGTTTATTTTATTTTAGTTTTTATTTTTTTATCTGTGTAATTAATACTTAAAATATAAATACTTACATTACTTCCAGCCTTCATCTTTTCATAACCAAGAATACTGAAAATAAATATTACCGAAAATGTAGAAATTGAATGCGACGATTATACATTACAGCAATGATATTTCAGATAAAAATATTGTGGCATTATATATATTTATATATATTTATTAAGTCCATTGCCATAAAGGGCTTATTTCATGTTATTTAGTTATAAAGTAATCCCACTACAAATATTAGGAAGCCCTTGGAGTAGTAGGATTTTATGGCTCGCACTTTTTTTTAGACAATCGGCACGAGATATTAGCCAGATTGTCAGTCCTGACCCCATAAAGAAAGGCTGGTAGGCCTACTCATTTAAATCGTTATACCAGGACCGTGGTGCTCCCACAAGATTCAGGATACCGCGCATTATAGGTCATATGCGGGAATTTTATTGATTTGTTTGCATTAATATACTTTTAATTAAAAATACTTCATCATAATAGTACATTCACGAATTTAGGCCATTTGTTGACCTATTTCGGCCTCAAGAGAAACACCATCCACAAGTATTTTGAGTGGACGTCCAGGTCTTCTTCTTCCTGCAGGTTGATATCTTAACATTTGTTTGGGTATTCTGTGAACTTCCATTCGATGAACATGTTGCATCCATCTTGACTTATAATCAGAAATTTTGTTTTCTAAAGGTTCCATGTGTAATTCTTGTAAGATGTCTTCATTTTTTTGTTTTTTTTTTTTGTGATCTAGTAGTGTGTATCCTGCAGTCCTCCGAAGGTATCTATCTAAGTCTCTGTAATCCTTCTGTTTCAACGTCCATACTTCGCTACCATACAAAAGAGTTGGAAGAGCTAGTGTTTTATACACTTTTAATCTTGAATGCTTTTGGACTAACTGTGGCTTGAAGATAGAATTTATTAACCCTAAAATTCTTAAAAATTCAGATATTTTTGCATTTACATCCTTTTCTTCTTCATATGAGATATTGCATCCTAGATATGTAAAATTATTTACCTGCTCCAAAATTTTATTGTCCAGTACAATTTTACTTCTGACAGGATCTACACCTTGAAATGCCATAATATTAAAAATACGTATTCCATAAATATTAATGATTATGTAATCAATTGATTTGGTGTTTACTTCATGGAAATCCATATTCATTTAATTAAATAAAAATAAAACTTAAAGTTTTATATGATTTTTATATTTATTACAATATAAATTCGTAACAGCTGTTTCGGTACTTTGTACCTTCTTCAGACATGATTACAAATGTATGGATTTTGTTATTGTTACGAATTTATATTTTAATAAATATGAAAATCATATAAAACTTTAATTTATTTAAATAACAATAAAACTTTATTATTATTATTATTATTATTATTATTATTATTATTATTATTATTATTATTATTATTATTATTATTATTATTATTATTATTATTATTATTATTATTATTATTTAGTATTCTGCATTAGGGCAGGTCCTTCATTGCAGTCATAGCATTTTCATGCTATGCTTTGCAGCTTTTTACTAGGGAATTATAGATGTTGTAACTTCCCGTTGCTTTCCACACTACGGATGATAAGGATGATGCTCGGAGACCGTTTGGGCCGCAAAGCTTCCTGACATTTGTCTTACAGGTGAGGAAAAAACCCGAAAAACACCTCACCCAGGAAGCTTGTCCCGACCGGGAATCGAACCCGGACCCGATGCGTGACAAGGCAGCTCGCTGCCTCGAGACCACAGCGGTGAACGTATATTAATGATATTCAATTGAAAATAGTTATTTACGATATAGGTATCTGCTGAGAATGGAAACTATTGCGAAAGTATTTTAAAAATGTTATCAGGTATTTAGTTTTTAATGTTTTATTACGAATATAATTTATATTGTTTTGCCCTAACTTTTCATCGCGATCTTAGATGTCACAGAGAATCTATAAATAATGTAGGATAACGTTGTCTTATTTCATGATACTTCTATACTTTTTTTTTGTGCAAATACGTATAACATTTTAGATAATGGTGACAGTCCACCGCTGTGGTCTCGGGGTAGCGTGCTGCCTCGTAACGCAGCGGGCCCGGGTTCGATACCCGGTCGGGACAGTTTTCTGGGTGAGGTTTTTATCGGGATTTTTCCTCACCTGTAAGACAAATGTCAGGAAAACTTTAAGGCCCAAACGGTCCCCGAAATCATATGACCATCGCAATCATCATCATTCATATTCATCTTAGGTTAAACTTAGGATTAGGGACTCTCCTGGCGCACCATTATCATCATCACCATCATATCATCGGGGCAACGTAACCCCGCCTTCCAGGCGCCCCAACCTCAGAAGTGGGTTACAAGTACGCCATGCCAGGAGAGAAACCAGGAATGTCGAAAGACAAACCTAGGGCATTTGAAAAAAAAAAAGATAATGGTGACAAAATATAAATACAGGAACTTAGTATGAACCTTCCACGTGATTATTAATCGAATTCACTTCAAATCGATGTACAGAGTCATTCAGAAATATGGCTATACGTTTGATCGCATTTTGTGACGAAAATATTATTATTAAAGGAAATATGGTGTTATCATTGGAAAGGGAATACTTCAAATTACAACAATAGAACAGAACAAAACAATCACTACTCACGTGCAGCTTGGCGGGTTGATTTTTGTGGGCTAGTGTCGAACGCCTCAACAATTCTCTTCGTTGTTTCTGCATCCGTGGTAATGCGAGGCCTTCCAGGAGGTTTGATTTTCTGCATCCTTCCCGTTTCCAGCAGTCGTTTTCTCCACTTCCCCACAGTCGACGGCTGCAATGTTATGTTAAACTCACGTCTTGCCCGTCTTGTGGCCTCACGATGATTAGCATACGTTATTGCCCATGCAGCAATTGTAATTTGCTGTTGCATATTCAACGCCATTTTGACTAATGACGTAAGTTCTACACTGTTTTGTTTTATTCCATTCTCGTAATTTGAATAATTGCCTTTCAACGGTAATTTCATATTTCCTGTAATGGTAATATTTTCATCACACAACGCGAACAAACGTATAGCCATATTTATGATTCACCCCGTACAGTTGTCCCCAAATGCTTCATTATTTTCTCCAAGACAAGGATTCATGAATATGTTATATGACTACTGAATCATTGATAGTGCTATATTAATTCCGTGATATTAAAATAGAAGCATATAACTAAAAAATAAAACTGAATTCGCCATTTATTAATGTCGACTACTTAACTCATGCCCCAAATGGGAGTCAATGACCAATCGCGTTTCAATGAATTTTGATTTACAACCAATCACAGTCGTATTTAACCTGGAATTTATCAAATAAGTTTATCATATTAAAGAAAGTTCCTCCTTTTTAACATTCTGAATAGGCCAGAGCATTATTTTGCAGTGACTGACTCTCTGCAAGATCAATATATATATATATATATATATATATTGCACGAATGTAAACAGATGGTACTTGCGGGATATAATAAAAAAGAAAAAACCAAAAATATTTAAATATCTTAATGAAACTGTTTCCAAAATTAAATCTTTAGAAAAAAAATCCTGCCAAAAAAGGCAATAATATAAAAACATTTGTAGCAATTGATTATACCACAAAATAAAAGAAACCACTGTTTGAATTTTCTTAAACGTGCTATTTCCCAGGTAATAACGTTCCAGAAAAATAGAATTGACATATTTACATCATAGGACATCAGAAATTAATTATTATACAGTTTAATGTTTCATTTTTTCTCCACTAGGGTGCAATCTTACAATATTGCGATCCTTTGGCAATAAATAATATGATCTGTATCAGTGATGAATAAGTGAAACATAACAAACGTTTCTCATTTATTTTCAAACATCGCCGTTTAAATTAAATATATAAATATTTTAAAGTAACTATATTTAAATAATGATTTGTGAGCAAACAGCTTAATTTTATTCGTTAAATAATCCTAACAAATGCCACTCTTGATTTCAAAATTATCTAGATAAATTATCTCCTCACTTCGTGAGTCGTGAATTTATCGATCATTTGGAAATAACTCGTGGCATTACTTATGATAATCAATATTAGAAGTTATATGAGGGAAAATACAAAAATTGCATAAGTGGTATCAAACAACATATAATAGTTGGGCCTATTTCCCTCTAAAAATGAACTTAACATTAAAGAATAATATTAAGAATACACATGCTGATAAAATATCTGCAAACAAATATACCAGAGCTACGGTATTTTCTAACAAAAATATTGCCCTCTATAAACATAAGCATGAAATTTAATAATAATATATTATTATATTATATATTATTATTTTATTATTATCATTATTATTATTATTATCATCATTACTATTATTATTATTATTATTATATTATTATTATCATCATTACTATTATTATTATTATCATTACTATTATTATCATTACTATTATTATTACTATTATTATTACTATTATTATTACTATTATTATTATCATTACTATTATTATCATTATTATTATTATTATTATCATTACTATTATTATTATCATTATTATGATTATTATCATTGTATAAGATATATATATTATATATATATATTAATTGGTGTTTCCCGTATAATGTATCATATTTATATTATATTATTATTATTATTATTATTATTATTATTATTATTATTATTATTATTATTATTATTATTATTATTATCGTCTCATTATTGTTATTACGCCTATAAAATGTTGTTTGTACATGGCATTTACATTGCTACATTTATTGTATCTTTAACTGTTTATAATTAATATAGTGTATATCTATATTTGTCGAATATTTATTTGTATTTGTGCTGGTTGAGTGGAAGAGAGGGCCTTATGGCCTTAACTCTGCCAGAATAAATAAAGTATTATTATCATTATTATATTATTATTATTATCATTATTATGATTATTATCATTACTATTATTATTATTATCATTACTATTATTATTATCATTACTATTATTATTATTATTATCATTATTATCAATATTATTATTTTTATTATTATTATTATTATTGTCATTATTGTTATTGTCATTGTTATTATTGTAATTATTAGGCCTATTATTATTGTCATCATTATTATTATTATTATTATTATTGTCATTATTATTATTATTGTCATTATTATTATTGTCATTATTATTATTATAATTATTATTATTATTATTATTATTATTGTCATTATTATTATTATTATTGTCATTACTGTCATTATTATTATTGTCATTACTGTCATTATTATTATTATTATTATTATTATTGTCATGATTATTATTATTGTCATTATTGTCATTATTATTATTATTATTATTATTATTATTATTATTATTATTATATAAGTAAGCGAAATAAAATTAGGATAGACGTTAAGAAAAGGTAATTTGTTGAAAATACTTCCTTAGCTGAAATATTTATTCTATTTTATTATCAACATACGGATTCAGTTAAAAAGACTGCATTACATTAGAATGCTGAAGGGCATAGAGGAAGAGGAAACCAGAAATGGACTTACAGAAAAACAATTCTTGATGCAATTGCAAAGGAAAGGAAAACGTTGGAAGAAGTGAAGAAACAGGAAAAGAATATTTGTTGTACCGTGTTCCTTCTAGGAGATAAAGAAAAAAAGACGTTGGTCCTTACAAGATAAGGTGAGAAAGTTAAACTGCAGTATGGGTTTCAGCAGTAAAGGTGTGCGTTCGTCTTGCCTCTGTCACGGCCTGCTGCCTGCTGTTGCCTTCTCGTGGAAGGAAAGGCTCTATTGATCTCGGACGACACCCGAAACGTGGCAATACATTATCTCGAGCTCAACCCCACATACGCTACTAATACTAGGACGCCCATACATTACTGACACTCTTAAACAAATATTATATCCCGTGCCTTCATGGAAAATTATGATACTCCCAAAATTGTTCTTCCTTAACTTTCCATTCCGGGCTAATGGTACTTAATTCTTATTTGTAGTCTGCTAGCCATTTGTCTCATGACTTCCGGTCCAACACTGTAGGGATCAACCAGCAGACATAATATTAGGCCTACATTATAATGCAGTGCGATATTTAAAGCTATTATACAGGACTATTCAGAAAGAAGGAACAGAATATAAACATTTATTTCTTCCAAACTACAAAAAAAAATATATAAACACAATTCCAACGTTCCTGGAAAGAGAAAAGTTCAAATTTCACAATTTCATGCGTCCAATAAAGCAGCACAAATATCAAGGTATATGAAATATTTAATTTGGAGCAACAAACATATGTCAATTCTTATGCCATTGCTGCACTATATACTCACTCACTGGCACTATCGAACCTATAGGTTCATGGCCGCGCGGACATAAGCTCTCCATACATCCCTATCCTGAGCTAATGCTTTCCAATCATTCCCTGTATAATCTACACTATATACCTTTATAATTTGCAAATTACTTCAGTTTCAGCTACCGAAACAGTAAAATTCATTTTTAGGCGATTTTTGAAGTTACAAATATTAGGCCTAACAATATTTTCATTGAATTTTATACTAGCATTTTGCATCTAGAAAATCAAATTTAAAAATTAGTAAATTCGGTATGGTGCAGAACTATATTCGGCATTGTTAAACTTATATTAAAAGAACATTAGATCCTCTAATGTTTTAAAGTTCTCATTAAGAGATTTTAAATCATCATCTATACATTTTTATTTTAACTCGAGAAAGTTCACTTCTTCAGTTAAATTTTGTGTTCTGCATTTCACCTTGGACTGCAATGAACGGACAGGTGAATGGAGAAAACTGAATAATAGTGAGATACATGGTATGTATAGGAAGCCAGGTATAATAACAGTTAAGTCTCGTAGACTGCGATGGGCAGGACATGTGGCACAAATGGGGAAAATGAAAGAAGTGCATGGAAGCGTCTTGTAGGAAAACCAAAAGGGAAACGTCCAGTTGGCAGACCAAGTAGGAGAATGGTAGGGATATTTTCGTAATTTATAATATTTTGGATTCGCCGATGTCCTATAATTATGCATTGTGTCTTGTCAGCATTAAGATTAAGTCCATGTTTCCTCGACCATTGGGAAATTGAAAATAGGTCACTATTTAGTTTGTCTAGTGTGTCATGTGCATCGTCACGATGGGAGTGAATGTAAATTTGCAAATCGTCAGCATATAGGTGATGTTGACAATAAGTAAGTATAGTGGATATGTCGTTAATATAGGTAGAGAAGAGAAGTGGTCCTTACACTGAACCTTGTTGGACGCCACTCTTCAATGATAGCTAGGATGATGAAAGTTCTGCATTGGATACACATTGCTGGCGATCATGAAGATAGGATCCAAGCCAGTTAACAGCATTGTCCGAAAGATTCAGAGCATGTAATTTTGTTATTAATATGTCAGTGTCAACAGTGTCCAAAGCTTTACTGAAGTCCAAGAGTGTTAATATTGTCATGTGGCCACTGTCCATTGCTTCCCGCACATCTTCGGTAACTTTAAGAAGTGCGGTTGCCGTACTATGACCTGTTCTAAAACCTGATTGGTGTGGGTCGAGTATGTTGTGTGTGTTAAGGTAATCAGTTAATTGTCCATGAAGAGTGCGCTCCAAGGCCTTAGATAGGACTGGGAGGATGCTGATTGCTCTAAAGTCGTTTGGTGTTACAGGTAATTTAATTTTAGGGATTGGTCTGACTATAGATTTTTCCCAAAGTTCAGGGTATGTTGAGGTTATGATTGAGGCATTAAATATATGGGTCACAGTTGGGAGTATGACATGGAGTATTTTCTTTTAAAAGCCGATACTTATATTGTCTATACCTTGTGTCTTAGTTCTAATGCGGTCCAGAGATAGTTTAACGTCGATTGACATTATATAGGAAAAAAATAATTTTTATCGGGAAGGAGTAGGTATGGATAGGATCTCGTCTATAGTTTGTTCTTTTGTCGTAGTGTTTATGTTAAGTTTGGCGTACGATGTGAAGTGTTGGTTTAGATCGTCCAATGATGTGTTAATACTCTGTTCTTTGGTTGTCGGCTGCCGTAAACCCTTTGATCTAATACGTTTCCACATATCACTTGCATTTGTGTTTGGATCAACAAGACTATGAGCATACCGTAACTTAGCGTTCCTAATGGTTTGATTAGTTTTTTCTTAATGTCTTATATTGTCTTAAGTTAGCGTCACTTTTGTCTCGTCTATATTTTCGAAAAGCAGCATCTCTCTGTCATCAGTAGTCGAATTTCGTGGGACATCCAGGGAGCTGGGAATTTAGTAATTCGTCTAGTCTTCAAGAGGGCATGTTGTCGTAAAGTTGTAATATAATATTGTTAAATTTAAGCGCCTTCTGAACTGCATTATCCATTATTCTTGGAGAGGCATACTTAAAGTCTCCATTTTCTTTATACTATCGGGAAACCGGCTGAAGTGTCTTGCGATGTACGAAACTGAACTGACTACTTCAGAACTATTGAATGCTGGCAAGAATTCAATCCAGGATCGGAAGAAAAGTTCTCCATCACCGAATTCACAAGTTCAACAAATCAATGGGAATCATTAATAGACTTTTAAAACCGTCATTAGTGCAAAAATCAACTCGTACTCGTCTTTATCAAATAATGGCTCGACCAGTCCTATGTTATGGGAGTGAAGCGTGGACTATAAGGACGAGAGATGAAAGCAGACTAACAGCTTGTGAGATGAGATTTATGCGCCGAACAATACACCAAATGGGATCGAAAGAAAAAATGTAGAAATCCTTCAAGAACTTAATGTGTCACCAATACTGGACTACATCTCCAGATATCAGCTAAACTGGAAGGAACATGTCTCAAGAATGGCTAGATCCAGGATCTCCAAGGCAATAATGAACTACTGTCCAAATGGGAAACGGTCACTTGGTCGACCTATGAAAAGATGGCACGAAAACCGCTTTCTCAGTTCTTCTAGGACTAATTCCTGGCAGGATGATGATGATGATGACGATGATGATGATGATGATGATGAAATTTAAGCACCTTATCGTGCACAACGCTACCTGAGGTACTTCTGCCTCCGGAACCAGTGATAGCATGGTTGGCAACATGGATTGAAGGTGTGATTTTCTACAGCAAGCACTTGGAAGTTGTGAAGTCGGTGATGGAGAACTTTTCTTCCGATCCTGGATTGAATTCTTGTCAGCATTAAATAGTTCTAAGTGCTCCGTTCAATTTCGTACATCGCAAGACACTTCAGCTGGTTTCCCGACAGTATAAAGAAAATGGAGACTTTAAGTATGCCTCTCCAAGAATAATGGATAATGCAGTTCAGAAGGTCAGTGTTGTACCAGGTGAAGTGGGTAGTGTAGTTTCCACTAAATTGCAATCGGTGCTGGGTACTCATTTTTTTTTCTCGCTTATTTAATGGTTAAATTGTAGAACCACCTGAGAATAGTATTCCTAGTACAATCTCTCTGTATAAATATGCACCGTTGACTCCTTGCAAAGTTGAGCGATCTCTCTCTGTTTTTAAAGATACATTACCAGACAGAAGACTGCATTACAAAAGAACATTTGGAAATGTATATTATAATTAATTTTGCATACCGTTCCAATGTGACTTAAACGCATCAATGGGGGACACTTGCACTTTAGTACTTTGTAGCAGAAATGATCTGATTAAGAATTAAAATAGAGTTTTGACTAGCCTACATATGAACTTCTATTTTTTAGCAAATAAAGTAAACTTTGGGTTTTACATATAATTTCTTAAACCTATTTCTTCTCATGGGGGCACGCCGTAGCGTAGTGGTTAAGGCACTGCACTACAAGCCGGAAGGTCGAGGGTTCAAGTCCCAGTGGGGTCAGGATCTTTAAACTGACCCAAACCCTCTGGCGGCACTATGGCCCTGGGGTCGACTCAGTCTCTAACGGAAATGAGTACCAGACACTTGTGCTGGGGATAAAGGCGGCCGTCACGCAGGGCTGACAACCCGGCTGACATCAAGTGCCGATTGTCCAGTAAAAGTGGGAGCCTTAACCTCCTACTACCCCAAGGGCCTCCTGAGACCTGTAGTGGGATTACTTTACTTGGGGGCACGCCGTAGCGTAGTGGTTAAGGCACTAAGCTACAAACCGGAGGGTCGAGGGTTCAAATCCCGTTGGGGTCAGGATTTTTAAACGACCCAAACCCACTGGCGGCACTATGGCCCTGAGGTCGATTCAGCCTCTAACGGAAATGAGTACCAGATGCTTGTTCTTGGGGTAAAGGCGGCCGTCACGCAGGGCTGACAACCCGGCTGACATAAAGTGCCGATTGTCTAGAAAAAGTGGGAGGCTTAACCTCCTACTACCCCAAGGGCCTCCGGGTCTGTTGTGGGATCACTTTACTTTACTTTACTTTACTTTTTTATTTATTCTCATATTTCACCAATTTTAGTTGCATGTTTATGTACATATTTCTTAATTTGATAATACATAAAATTTCTTCTCTGAATGGGACTCGAACCAGTACACTTATCATAATTCTGCACCACAATGCCTTAAACGTTACAGCGTGGTAAGAGAGAAAAATATTTAGTTGTGACCACCTAACTGTGGGATAGTCTGTATTTGTATTCATAAAGGTAATGGGAAGTAACAACTGATATCCGTGTCCCAACCTTCTTCATCGCATCATTACTTTGATTGTAATGGCGCCGTAAGACAGTCTCTCCCTCATACAAAATGCCTTGAGGGTGCTAACAAATCACTGCAACCCGCCTCCTCTTTGCTGATGAAGCACCCACAATACTTGACAAGAAAAGCTTTCTACTCCAATCACTCTTAGCTCCACGTTTCAATTTCTTCTTCGTCTTCATTTACATTTCATTCGGTCTACCTCATTGTTTCTAAGAGTAGATAGAGAGGGTACGATGTTTGAACAAATTAGAAAGGGTTAAATGGATATTTCAGATAACCATGCCTTCCTGCAAAACTTTGCTTCTTTTATATTCCCATTTATACAGTGTGTTCATAGTTCGTATTCCAAGGATTGTTAAGGAATTACAGACAATATTTTACGATAAAATATTATGATGTATTGGTTAAAAACTTTATATAGCTGTGTAAAACATTCAGGGATCCAAAGTATTATATCATGCAGTTTATATTTTATTTAACGGTGTTATTTAACAACTCCTGCCATTAGCTTCATAATTTAAATCTGGGAGTGAACGGACTGAATAGATTTGCTCATATGCCTCTTATTTCAGGCTTCAGGTTCTTTTAAATGCCGTAAATCGAAAGCAAGATGCCCATTGCTTTACTTTCCTTCCGAAAGTAACCACATTCTATATCGTTTGCTTGGGGACATAAAAATTCTCGAGAATATAAACATAAAGGGTAATTTTTCATTCTTTCCCTTGTCAACTTAATATTGTGTAGTTTATAATTATACATTATGTATCATTTATCATAATTTTTTTTATTTTATTTCATTTTACTTTATTTTTTTCCAAATGCCCCAGGTTTGTCTTTCGACATTCCTGGTTTCTCTCCTGGTATGGCGTACTTGTAACCCACTTCTGAGGTTGGGGCGCCTGGAAGGCGGGATTACGTTGCCCCGATGATATGATGGGTGTTGATGATGATAATGGTGCTCAAGGAGAGTCCCTAATCCTAAGCTTAATCTAAGATGAATATGAATGATGATGATTGCGATGGCCATATGATTTTGGGGACCGTTTGGGCCTTAAAGTTTTCCTGACATTTGTCTTACAGGTGAGGAAAAACCCCGATAAAAACCTCACCCAGAAAAACTGTCCCGACCGGGGATCCAACCCGGGCCCGCTGTGTGACAAGCCAGCACGCTACCCCGAGACCACAGCGGTGGACATCATAATTCTTATTGTATGTATAATGTAACCCTAGTCAATTGGAAGAGAAGACCTTACGGTCTTAACTTCATCAGATAAAATAAATATAAATAAATAAGTAAAATAAAAAATTCTGGCTGTGGCGTCCTGAAGGTCAACGTTTCTAGATTAATATATACGATTTAGTTCCTACAGTTATACTAGCTCACCATTTGATTTGTTTTCATTCATTCCCTCTCCTTCAGCGGGTTCTTCAGGTAAGAATATAACTGTATTATCCGACACAGCGGAACATTGACCTGCTTCGTTAATGGATAATTTGCGAACTAATACCGTGTCATTCCGCGTACACTCGATTCAAGTCAGGGCCATGAATGTGGGTTTGGGGCAGCTATTCCCGTAAGTAAGCTGGGTAAGTTCTTCATTTGCTATTTATTCCTTACTATACATGGTTTACATCTATGTTCGTGCGAAGGAGCAATAGTGCTGCTATGTCTGGAGTAAAAGTACCGCTGTGTCGTATAATATGTATTAGCAGCTTTTCTTATCTAGCTCTCAAATACGTAACCTCTACTCTAATTTCTGTCTTGTGTTTACTTTTATCGTTTGATGAAAAACGGATTGAATGTAGAAAGTAAACCGTTGCCAAAAATTATTACCCGTTGTTCAAATCTTAAAAATTGTAATGTTTACTGATCTGTCGTTCTGCCAAATAAAATATAATATGTGAAGGCTATTGTATGAGCGTTTTGACATTGGCACTGGCAATTATATTGCACCTATTCCTTTTTTTTGTGTTATTTCATTGATATCTCCCGCATAGTAAATAGGATAACATAAGTTAAAATATACCTTCTTAGGTAAAATCCGTCGTCCTCAACTTATAAAATACGTAATCTTTATGCCTGTAGGGCTTTCAGAACATCCGTTCCATCTTCAGCAGGTCACTCTTCGCTACAGCATCCAGTATGATGGTTGGTGCTGCTGGTCCTAATGTGGCTTTGTCACGACAAAGGACCAGCAAGCATCAACCATCATACTGGATGTTGTAACGATGAGTGACCTGCTGAAAATGGAACGGATGTTGTGAAAGGCCTACAGGCATAAAGATTACATATTTTATAATTTGAGGACGACAGATTTTACCTAAGAAGGTATATTTTAACTTATTTTATTTTACGACTCTCCACCTCAACGGTTTTAACAATGAATTTAATTAGTATTGATAGTAAATAAAAATTAGAGTATAGTAAAGGAGGCAGCTAACGTATATTACATATCTCTTCTGTGATTACGAAGTATAGAAACTAGTTCTAAGGCATTTTAATACCTCCCAGTGAAGGCTTACGCCTATAAAAAGCCATCGATTCTATCGGGAACTAGAGGTGAGGATGCTTAGAACTGATACCGTCTGAGATCACAGGTTCCAATTCTGGAGGAGCATTGGTGGTGTGTCATACCGGGATTTTTCGGGGTTCTCCCGTTTCCGAATTTCATCCCACCAACACTCTCCAATTTTCTTACCTTCCCATTCATGCCACTTCATTTATTCATTTCATATCGCCATACATCTCAACTCATTTAAGAAAATGTTCTTGTCTGGCAAACCACAGCTGTTTAAAGTATGTGGTTGTGATTATTCATGGGGGCACATTCGTGTACACCCTTAGACAAAAAAAATGAGTCATCTCTTGATTCTATCAACCGATCGGGGAACTTCGTGAGAACTCGCAGAAGCCTTATTCACATTAACACGTTTTCAGTAATTGTACTGTTTGTTTGCTAGTTAACGCAGTACACACTTAGTAACATAAAAGAGAGAGCTTGTCTTTGTGTGTTTCCGTGGTCGAAAGGTTTAACACACAACATCTGCGTTTGTAACCTCACGGATTCGATTCCCGTTCTACTTTTTTTTTTACTGAATGTTAGGATAGTATTTCGCCTGTAATATAGTTTCATATTTAATTTTATATTTGAGTTTTATGGCTTTAATGCACACACAAAACACATAAATGAAAACCTTCTAATAATTAAATGAAGAAAGAAAATAATATCTTCTAAAATGAAAAACTTTAACAAAATTAATATCGGGTGTATGATCCCTCAGCATCTATTACCGCCCTCAATCTGCGGGGCATTGATGCAATCAAACTTCTACAGTCACGTGGACTTTCGGCTAGAGCATCCCAGACGTCCTGAATTTGTGCCCATAAGCCATCTTTCATATTTCTTGCATCTGCAGGACAATTAGAGTTCATTATAAACAAACTTGTTAGAAGCTGTTGCTTTTGCGCAGAACGTGTGCGCATCAGTCTATTAAAATCAATACATTGACATCACCTAGAACAAACCGTGAATGTGGTAAAATAAATGTTACAATAACGACATTAACATTGATTTAGTTCAATTGTCAAAATGAAATGTATTTAATTCATGAAACATTTTGATACAAATATCACGAAAAAACCTACATAATTGAGGACGCGAACCTGCGACCTTCATTAACAGAAACAGTGACTGCATGCTTTACCGCTGACCTAACAGGGCACGTAGGAGTATCTTCACTCAGTTCATGCCACATAACGCTGTAGCTCAGGGTCTGTACAATTATGACTAGTTTACTAGTGTGAACCCAGCGCTGTGTCGAGTAGAGAAATATGCGTTCAAGAGATGACTCTTTTTTTTTTGTCTAAGGGTGTACTTCCTCACGACTCTGAGCCCAGCCCAAAAAATGATATGAGTCGTGTAAAAATGCTTGATGTGTGTCGAAACCAGGAACACCATAATATACAACACAACACCGGAGAGTAGATTTAATTTTCATTCATAATGCAATGCATTTACACAAGATTGCCATATTACGGGCATAATAACCCGAGCCCATAAGTTGTTCTAATCTAAGATTAAATTAAATGCTTCATACCTTACCTCATAACCAATCTTCTAAGTAGACCTCGGTTTCAAATCCGCCAAGGCTTTGAAACCGCGGTCTACTTACAAGAGAAGTACTTATGTTGAACCAGTTGGATTGTAACAAAAATTGGAGGATATGTTAATTAATTGACATTAAATATGATGCTGTTAGTCATTTTGCTGCAAATTTAATAAAACTCGTATTATTTGTCATTAAATTTAATCGCGTTTCATTGACCGGTTCGTAACGGCGCGGTTGTTCATTGCAGCTGGTGCTACTAGCTATAACGATGCGAAGAACTTAAATATTAGTTTCTCTCCTTGTTAACGTTAATGACAATGTTTGATTACTTTATACAGATAGCAGAGTACTGTATACTTTTTTTTCCGTTAAATGTAATGCGAATATGTCCAATGTGCGGGAGCTCTGAAGATGAGATACATATAATATTAGGAAAATGTAACGTTTTAGAATATGGAGGCGTCAGTTATTACCGGAAACATTTCTAAATTCAAATCGTGCAAGATTGGCATGCTACGAGTTAATGGTAAATCCAGAAAATTGGATAAACTTGGGTAAATGTCTGGACAAAACGCGGAAAATAACAACAACACTCATTCATGAATAAATACATGTTATCAAAATGCAATACCATTAATTCTTAATAATTCTACATAACTTAACTAATGTTATAGTGTTATTATGTAATTGTGATATTATTGTGTTCTTTATGTAATTGTAATATTGTTGTTTTCTTTTCTTTTTCTTTATACTATTGCCAAATATTACGTTTTTGTAACCGACTATCAACAGCACATATGGCTTACTGCCCGTGCGACACATATTTGTAAATAACATTGTATATATCTTACTTTTAGTCTATTAAAGTCCTATTGCCACTACTACTTTTTTTTACTTGAAAATCAGAATCTGTTATAATTTCGTGTACTGGAGTAACAAAAACAAATTATCATTTACCATAACATCAATGGTAATAATGAGGGTCTTCCATGAAATGGTTGTAACAAAGTTTTTGCGAACACCATGAGCATCTGATGGCAATCCTGGAGCACATTCACTAAAACCAATGTCTAATGCATTTTCAATCACATTTGTGAATCTCGTTACACTTTGGTCCATGTTATGGCCAGACTTTGTCCAAGCATAAATACGCATATCTTTGTAAATTTCTACTGACAGTTGATTATATACAAGGAAATGTAGTTTTATAATAAAGAATTTATCAGACATTTTCACGTCACCATCTGATTTTAGACGCACATATTTTTCAAGTCGTCGCACATATATCTTATATTGACGGGGGGGAAAAAAGCATCAAGTGGTTGTATTTATTTAGTGGCTCCTGCATGAATAATTTTCAGCCTTACATTTTTATCGGGTAAACAGTCCTGTAGCAATTGTACGTCCTTCTGCCCGGACCACGAATCTCATATTAAAGGTGAATCCATTTCAATGTTTTCACTAAACTCATGTTTTAAGAATATTTTCAAATGTTCTTTTGTCATTTTTCCACTAGCACTACAGTCGACATACACATTTGGAGGTGTATTCTGTTCTATCTTCTTCTGAACTTTGGGCCCGAATTTGTTTCCAGTAGGTTCTTGAAAACAGAGGTATTATCCTCTTCCCAAGTTGCCCACACATTAAAATAAGAACATCTAGCGTGTAAGAATGTGTAGTTCCATGTAGATTTTGAACTGTAGCTACAGTGAGTTTTTTTGCCTTTGACTGCCAGTGTTCTGCTTCCTATCATTTCATAATTAAATTGACTTTGGTCACAGTTCCACACATTCTTTGTTGGTATGCAGTTTTCTTGAATGGTCTCTTACAAACTTATTTGCATTTTCAATAGTTCCGTTTTCAATACCCTTGACAGTGACAAATTTGGTAATTTTTCTTGAAGAAATATTTTCTTTTTTGAAATTTGAAATGAATGTCTTTGAAGCTTTAAATTCATTCAAGCCCAATTTCTTCGCTCGAATGTCAATAATGCACTGTCAATCCCCGATCTCGAGAATCTCGAAACTTATTAAGGATGTAGTCTTTAATTTGGGCGATTTTGTCGGGGTCCCTGTTTTTTAATTGTGAAGCTAGATAAGATGTTTTATTTTCTATATAATTCAAAACTGTTCTTACATTTCGGTTATTAATTAATGATGGCCATTTTTTTTTATTGTTTGTGAATAGGACTTCGGGCCAGATTTCCCTGACATCCTATATTCATAAATGTTTTCCAAAGTTTCTTCAGAATAGGCAGACAGTACGTTAGGACGTTTAGGTTCTTTAACAGGAGACGACTCAAAGCTACTTGAACACTCACGTTCCTCATTGGATTTGTTGGCAATTTCAAAGTCTTGAGAACATCCGGCCTGTGTGAGCTTCTGATTGCAAGTGGCATAGTCTTCGAAATCTAAAGTATTTTCGCTGAAATCCTCTAACCCATTCCAATATTTTTGTTCTATAAGTTCTGCCAGAAAATACGCAAACTGGTCATCATCTAATCCAGGTTCTTCGTGTTTTTCAAATGTTTGGTGAACTATAATTATATTCTAACGTAGTTAAGACGTAAAATGAATTTATTATACCCATTTTATTATCTTGATTAAATATTTTATGGACTCAAAAGACTATCACCTGTAAATGTACACATTTACGTGTATTTTTTTTATTACGAGTATATACAACTTCCCTCATTAGAGGACTGCCTCAAGGACAAAGTGACACAGACAATTAATTTTTTGAATTTATGAAATACATTTTGTAAATACATTAAAAAAATTCAAATTTAGGCCTAATTGAAGTATACATACTACAAAGTAGAAATTTTGTAAAATTGGTTTCTTAAAATTGAAATTGATCCTCTAATGGCAGCGATGGCAATTTTAGAAAGATACACCCTGTCCAAATCTAAGGAATTCCAAAATTTGATTAGGAATCCTGGTATAGTACCTTTTGCCCCGATCATCAATCCTGTGACAGTTATACTATCTAGCTGGTATTTATCTTTGTAATAGTCAATTGTTGGCTCATATATGGCTTTCTTTTCAGAGTCAACTTCCTCAGGTTGGCCACTATGAGTCTCAAAACGAATTGTGGGATCTAATGTCATACCAATTTTAGAAGATGGTCTAAATGTAATAATATCTATTCGTCTGTTACTCCCATTAGTGGCCATACCATGAACTTCCTCATAAACTGTGTATCCAAAATCTCGCAAGCCTTCTGCCATCATATACTGTTATGTCCTAAAAATAAGTATTAATTTACGCCATAAAAGTGCTAATCAATAAATAATAAAACAAATATTCTATTGTACTTTCAATATTGAGTTTTTATGTTTAAATAGAAACAATTCGTATATACTGTACAAATACTCGACTGCGGGAGTGGAGAAAACATTCACACTCCTGTGCGCTGTTCTTTAAGTAACCGTGCCGCTCCGTTCAATATTTATTTCGTTAGTTTATCTCTATCTCCCTGCCCTTTTTTGTTCTTCCCTCGTTCGCCACACTATAGTTCTCTATTTTTATTTGTTTACTTTATTTTTTCCAAATGTTTTACTTATTTATTCTGTCATATACGAATGTTAAGCCTCAATTTTTTTTTTTTTCTTGTTCCTTATTTCCTATTAAATATTATGCATGCTATTAAATTTGCAGTGAAATGACTAATATCACGGTGTTCAGTATTCTTCATTCAACATATCCTCCAATTTTTGTTACAATCCAACTGGTCCAACATAAGTACAGGGTGGACCGCTCGAATGGACCTAATTTCAATTGCTTGTTACTGGCAAACGGTTGAAGATAGAAACTTAAAACAACGTTCATATTACAGAAAAACTCACCAAGTTTTGATATCCAGATCACCACATCTCTATATGAGCCCCAGCAGTCACTGTGACGATATCAAAGCGATGAACAATTTCTTGCCAAGTACGTTGGAGTATGTCTTCTGGAATGTTCTCAATAGCCTCTATGATGCGCTCACGAAGATCACGAAGGTCTTTGACTGGGGTGGTGTAAACTTTATCTTTGACATAGCCCCAGAGAAAGAAATCCAGTGGTGTTAAATCGGGAGATCTCGGGGGCCACGCGATTGGTCCTCCCCCACCAATCCAACGGCCAGGGAAAATGTTGTCCAAAGTCGTACGAACTTCATTGGACCAGTGGGGAGGAGCACCATCTTGCTGGAAAACGATGTTAGGCTGCAGTTGTTCAATTTGTGGAAAGAAGAACTGCTCCAGCATGTCAAGATATGTGGTACCACGAACAGTTTTCTCGGCGAAGAAAAACGGTCCAATGACCTTATTATGTGACAAACTGCACCAAACATTCATCTTCGGACTATCACGAACATGCTCTTGAATAGCGTGAGGATTCTCCGATCCCCAGATCCGCACATTATGCCGGTTTACCTTGCCTGACAAATGGAAAGTGGCTTCGTCCGAGAAGAAAATCTTGGTCATGAAGTCAGGATCAGCGCCGAGACGGTCCAGCATCGTATTGGCGAATTCCACTCGTTTCGGCATGTCATTCGGCTCCAGACGTTGCACTAACTGCACTTTATATGCGTGCAGTTTGAGGCGTTTGTGGACAATCCGTTGTAATGTCGATTTTGGTATTTGAAGTTCCCGCGAAGCTCTTCTTAATGACTTCCGGGGGCTTCGCTCAAATGCGGCTTGAACATTTGCTACCATTTCATCGGATGCTCTGCGACCACCACCATGCTTCTTCAACACAGATCCTGTAGCTAATAATGTATCACGCCACTTCTTTATGCTTCTAGCAGTTGGAGCATCACGGTTAAACACACGCCGGAACTCCCTTTGAACTCTAATGATTGATTTAAACTCCGCATACCACAAAACAGCTTGCGCTTTCATCTGCGGAGTCGCCATTTTCACAAACAATTAAATCTAAGAACGAGAAACGTATCTTTGTGCCATCTACCGACAGGATTCGAAACTTGGTGAGTTTTTCTGTACTATGAACGTTGTTTTAAGTTTCTATCTTCAACCGTTTGCCAGTAACAAGCAATTGAAATTAGGTCCATTCGAGCGGTCCACCCTGTACTTCCCTTGTTATAAGGTGAGATAAGAAGCATATAATTTAATCTTAAATTAAACCTCACAGTGAATTGTTTTTTTTTTTTTTTTTTTTTTAGCCTATAAAAGTTCGTAGGAGGCCAGGACTCAGGAATGAGTTGTTGCGCCAGTGATGATGAAGTTAGGGACATGTGTTATGTAAAATGTTCAACTAATTAATCGCCGCATTACATGAACATGGTAAGAAAGGAACATTTCATATCAAGAGTGAGTGAAGATATATTACCAAAAATGGTTTGAGATAATATTCCAACTGGCTTGAAATCCCTAAAAGAGCTCAAAAAAATAGCACATAGTACCTCACAACATGTTACAAGCCAAAGAATAAAGAAGAAATTAAGTTTATAATTGATTTGGTAACACTGAAAAACAATCGATACTTTTAAAATTCATGACGAAACGCCGTTGAGGTCACTATGTAAACTTTCTTCTTCTACTTCATGGTTTAGGCTTACTTTCTAGCCTGTTCCGGCTCCAAATTGCTGCTCTTTCCATCTTTTCCATGGTCTTCCCAAACTTCTTCTTCCTCGTGGTGAATAGTTGTATGCTTACTTACTTACTCACTGGCACTATCGAACCCGTAGGTTCATGGCCGCACGGACATAAGCTCTCCATACATCCCTATCCTGAGCTAATGTTTTCCAATCATTCCCTGTATAATCTACTTCCCTCAAATCATAGTTAATGTTATTCTCCCACCTCATTCTCGGTCTACCAACTGGGCGTTTCCCTTCTGGCTTTCCTACAAGAAGCATCCATGCAAGTCTTTCATTCCCCATACGTGCAACATGTCCTGCCCATCCCAGTCTACGAGACTTAACTGTTCTTATTATATCTGGCTTTCTATAAAGACCATGTAGTTCATTGTTATGTAGTCTTCTCCATTCACCTGTCTGTTCATCTCTCTTTGGTCGAAAAATTTTCCTAAGTACTTTATTCTCAAATACTTGTAATCTCCTTTCCTCCCTTAAAGTAAGAGTCCATGTTTCGCACCCATATAGTATAACTGGTAGAAATAGTTGTATGCTGCTTTTGGTATTCTATTCTCAGTCATCCTTGCCAAGTGTTCTTTCCAGTTTGTTCTGTATTTCTCTACTGGTGTGTTTAATTCCTCTACTTTTAGTTGTCTTATTTCTGTGTTATGTAAAATTTATAATATAAAAATGGAATACCTGAGATATCAGTCTTCCTCAACTTTGGATGTAGAATGTGGAGTACTTTTGAAGCATTATGCTCCATCTTCAGCTTGTAAATCGGTGCTGAAGATGGAACATATGCTCAGTTTAGGCTTAAGGACTCTCCTGAGCGCTTCATTATCATTCATCACCTATCATCGTCGGAGTAACATAACTCCGCCTTCCAGGCGTCCCAATAAGAAGTGGGTTACAATTCCGACAGTACCAGGAGAGAATACGAGAAATTACATAAAGAAAGCCTGGTGGCATTAGTAAAAAAATATATGTCTTACTCACCGTGAGTAAAAGTACGAAGTATGAGAAAAGTTGTGGATTTGCATGAGATTTCTGTTGATATTCAAGGAGGTGAAGTGCAAAGTGGTTGAGAGCTGGTAGTCTATTTGAAGTAGCACACGTTATGGAATGCTGATAAATGCATGGAGAGGCAGAACCAATCTCAGGTGGGACTGAATTCGACTCAAGAGCAAAACTCTCTCACTAGAGCTTTTTACATTTCAAATCAAGATGTGTATTCAAATTCGTACATCTAGCCTCAGATTCAGTAAAATTGTCCTTTTTTTATTCGATTTTTCTTTCAATAAAAATAATATGACTGATGCAAAATTTTCTGACAAAAGGTTCTAATATTTAGATAGATGATGGTATGGTATCTATCATAGCAAGTCCTAAAACATGGAGCTAAAAATAATATCTGAGATACGAACCACTGTTTGACATCCATAAATTTGCATTATAAAAGCAACATACCATAATTGTATTTCATACTATATATAATTTCGCAGTACTTTACGATTTTACAAAGCTATTGGAAAAGTATTAATTAAACAACCATGTATTCTCAAATTCACAAAAAAACGGACACTACTTCCACCAACAAATGAATAATTAATAAGTATCCTCTCCCGACAAGTCATGTCACCCGTGTGGCGCGTGTAAATGTACTTAAAGAGGGAGAGGTTAAATTATGTTAGAGGAATAAATAATCGTTTAAAAAACTAAAACAACACGCTTTATTAGAAAACCGAACTAAAAATGAAAAATAATTTTAATTTCCAACAGTTTGGGATAAAATTAAAGTGCTCAACAAAAAGTAATCTCCAACACATTCAGAATAAAACCAGAGATATCTACCAAAAAAATCATCAAAAGCGTGGGGTGCTCTATATCAATTAATATATTTGATAATAAACAGATATTGGTAAAAGTAAAGTCCCTAAGAACAAAACATAAAAACCATAAAAAGCACCCCACGCTTTTGATGGTAATTTTTTTGTAGATAACTCGAGTTTTATTCTAGATGTGTTGGATATTATTTTTTGTAAACCACTTTAATTTTATCCCAAGCTGTTGGAAATTAATTTTTTTTTTTTCATTTTTTGGTTCGGTTTTCTAATAAAGCGCGTTGTTTTAGTTTTTTTACACTATTACTTATTTTTTTTATTTTTTAGTTTGGTTTTCTAATAAAGCTTGTTGTTTTAGTTTTTTAAACTATTATTTATTTTTAAAATTTTTAGTTTAATTGATTGTCATAATCCGGAATCCCATGAAAATTTAATTGCTTAATACTCTTCTAAAAAAATCCTCCGGGCAGGATTTGAACCAGCGACCTATGGATTACTGACATTAT
Source organism: Diploptera punctata (assembly GCA_030220185.1). Classification (NCBI taxonomy): domain Eukaryota; kingdom Metazoa; phylum Arthropoda; class Insecta; order Blattodea; family Blaberidae; genus Diploptera; species Diploptera punctata. The sequence continues at coordinate 5,839,404 of JASPKZ010003857.1, forward strand.
ATACTACTACAGTCCACCGCTTTACCAACTGGGCTCTTACAACGATTTACTAAAAAGTCGGTAAGTCCTCAACCTATTAAACCGGTTTCTATTTTTTTGATTTTCTGATGATTCTAGCCAGGATTTTAGAAAACATTTATGAAATTATTGTATTGTCATGAGTCCTTTACAAGTATACATAGTTTCAAGTCGATCCAATGTTTTTAAGTGGGTGAAAATCGTGTTCAAATAGTCCGCTACGTAGATACAGATCCGTTACATAGATAGACAGATACAGGTCAAGCTAATATAAAGCGTGTAAAAAAGAAACTTAATGAGTAATTTTACATGTAAACAACACAGTACCTCAATAGAAATTATTTGTACATAAATTACAACTTCATATCGTCAATGCTTATTTCATCATACAATTAAATAAAAGCAAATCATTTTATATTGAAGATTTTTAAATTACGATACAAACTGATTTTGTTAATTGGCAGTACTTTTTAAATTAGTCTTAATTCGTTCTTTTGATACATTGCCCGACTATACGCTCATAACTTCGAGTTTAAAATTATGATTAATTTATTCACGTAGACTTTCACGGCCGGAGTTGCTATGATGATCTTGAAGATTTTCGGGCTGTAAGGCCGTGGTCGTAAGGCTTGTAGTTCCCCGACGTTTCGCCAGAGACTGCGTCTAGCATCCTCAAGGGTTGTCTTGAGACTGGCAATTCTGTCCGCTGTCTGTCCTATTTATAGTTCACCGCGATCTGTTCGTAAGTTGTATCTGCCTTCTGATTGGTCAGCGGTAGGGACTTCCATTGTTCCACTGAGATTGCTGTTTGATAGTCTAGTCGATTGTGCTTGTAGAGGTTTACATTTTGCGTTTTTTAGAACCGGTATCCATACTTTGTTGACTTTTAATGATTCTTTTCTGTTGAAACTGTTTTTATGTTTAAATATTTCTGGCGAAACGTCGGGGAACTACAAGCCTCAGACCACGGCCTACAGTCCGAAAATCTTCAAGATCATCATATTATTAATTTGTTATCACTAGAGCCCGGATTTCATGTAATTACATACTCTGTTCCTGTGTATAAGTAGTTATAAGAAAAGCTAAAAGTCAAGGAATTACACTGAAAGGACTCTTATTCCAAAGTTTTCATTTTAGTCCACCGCTGTGGTCTCGCAGCAAGCCGGGTTCAATCCCCGGTCGGGACAAACTTCCCGGGTGGATTACAGTTACGCCAATGCCATGAGATAACACCAGAATGTCTAAATAACAATCTGGGAAGCATTCATTGAAAAACAATTACATAATTTACTTATGTTGAGCTCGTATAATACATATTTCATACCATAATACTTAATTTTACATATGTTAATATTATTGCGGAAATAATATACATTTTCACATTTTCATAACATACCAAGAAAGGGGGAGTAATGTAAGTTTTATTATTGTGCTTCTCATACATTGTCATCAGTCCCATATATTTCCATTACATTCAAAGTTATTTTTCACGAGTTTTCGGCGCGGGAAACATTTACCCTTTTAAACGTTTTCCTTTCTTGTTTTCAAACACATCAGAATTTGTAAGTCAGCTGCATTTAACTTAACCATGGCACCGCACCAGTTGCGTCTTCATTGTTAAACCTGAAAACATGGATTTCTCTTTACAGTGTCTTAAATCTGGTGGTAAAACAGTCCTCTGCCATACTAGTGATACACGCAAAGAGTGTACGATAAAATATCAAATTGAACAACATTTACGAAGCAGTCTACATATTAGGAATAAACAACGGGTTTTTTCAAAGAAACGGGTACTACTTTCACGTTTGCAGGGGCAGCCTACATAATCAAATTGTGAAATTTACAAAGAACTGCGCATTTCATTGGTTGCTGGGAATATGCCCTGGAACAAACTTCAGGTACTCTAATTTAAACATATCTTACAAAAATACTGCAACCGCAATATTCCCGAATTCCCGACGAGTCCAGTCACAGGAAAATATTCTTGGATTCTTATTATGTTGACATATTTTTAAAAAATCGGGGATAACATGTGTATATCATCTATATGGATAACAATGTTCAGACGACGAATGCTGCTGACCTTTTCATCGCAAATCTAATTATGCGCAAGATGGACTCTGAAACTGCATCAAAATCATTTTTAATTCATTGTGAACCTTCGGAGGCAACAATTAGCTCAACAATGCTAGATTAATTAATGATGAACTTAAAATACTGTGGCTAAATGGCATAAAAGAAGAGAATGTCGTACTGAAGTACACATATGCAGCTCCATACTTGTTCAAAACGGAGAATTAGCTTACTGTATTTTATCCAAACGTATTGCATGTTGCTGTACTGCTCATGCACTATAACTAGAGGGCGGATTCCTGCATATTTTCATGTTTTATTCCTTCAAAGATAAACATATGCATGGAAGAGGAAAATGCGTTTCATGTCATTTGGAATCAATTGGCAAAATTGTATAGTGCATATAAATGCATATTCAAGTGATTAGCGCATATTTCACTAATACGTGCATATGGGTGCATATATTATACTTTTTTCTCTATTTAATTTTAATATATTAGTTTGTAACCCCATAAAAGACACGTTTCTGCTCTAATGTCACGTTTTTTTGCAAATGAAGACAATCTTGTGTTCATAGAAAGCCAGAATTCCTATTTCGCATTTTCGCACAACAGTGACAATGCCGAGCAGGGGGTCTGCAGTTTTAAATATCAACAGGTCAATAAAGCAATCTGGCCTAAACCATTTCCTGAAAGGAAGATTTCGGAAGAGATGAACGTGCTTGCCAACAATGGACAGTTTATATTTGGTTATTTATTGTAACAAAAATTGATAAGTGATCGTTAAATTATTGACTTCAATTAGGAGCGAAAAAGTAAAAATATTACAATTTTTTGCTTCATAAATAAAATGAAGTGAGAAAATAGTGTATTTTATTATAAGAAGAAAATTAATTTTTGTGCATATTTTTATTTTATTTTAAGAGCATATTTTCAACTTTTTTGCTGCATAGTTGCATGCATATATTTATGGTTTTTAGTGCATATAAATCCGCCCTCTAATTATAACGAATGGCAGAGACAGACATAAATTCCCAGAAGTAAGTACATTGATATCAGCAACGAAGGTTTTCTTGAAATGTCCTTATCGTGTACAACGCTACAAGCAACAGCTACCTGATATCCTCTACCTTCGGTGCCAGTGTTAACATAGTGTTCAACGTGGGTTAGAGATGTGATTTGCTACAGTAAGCACTTGCAAGCTGTGAAATCAATGATGGAGAACTTTTCTTCTGATCCTGTTATTGAATTCTTGTCAGCATTGAACAGTTCTAAAGTGCTCAGTTCAGTTTCATACATCGCAAAGGCACTTCAGCTGGCTTCCCGACAGTATAAAAAACTGAAGACTTCAAGTGAGGTTAAATGATGCAGTTTCCACTAAACCGTAATCTGTGCTGAATAAAAGCTCTGGATACTCAAATCTTGTTATTTTGTCTCGCTTATTTAATGGTGAAATTGTAGAGCTCTTGGAATATTATTTCTACCACAATCCCTCTGTATAAATATGCACCTGTGACCTCTTGCGAAGTTCAGCGATCTTTCTCTACTTATAAAAACATATTGTCAGGCAGAAAACTATGCATGTTAATAGAACATTTGGAAAAGTACATTATAATTAATTTTGCATACACTTCCAATGTGACTTAAACTGTTGAATGGGAGACCCTTGTACTTCAGCATTTTGAAGCAGAAGTGAACTGATTAAGAATAAAAAAGAGATTTGACTAGTCAACCTTGGGAACTTATATTTTGTAGCAAATAAATTAAATTTCGGATTTTACATATAATTGCTTCATTACATATTTATTTACATATTTTACAAATTGTAATTATATATCTATGGTCCCGAGGGTCGCGGGTTCAAACCCGGCCGGGGTCGATGGATTTTTTAGGATGGAAAAGTCCAAGGAGCAAGTCCTCCGAGAGGGACTTTAAGCCGTGGGTCCCGAGTCTGAAGATTTTCAGGCTCGTAAAAGATCCTTAAGCCTGAATGAAAAGGCCTCTAAGCAAAATTTACCGAATTTTCCCGTCCTAGTACTACCTTGGTTTCCTATATGTCAGTATAGGCGGAACACTGACCACGACCACTAAAATGACATCTATACGAAAACAAGTAACTAAATTAGTATGGTTCAAATTCTTCCCTGTAGGGGGAGAGCGCCTAAATCTCAGTTAAGGGAAACATGGGCTTATAAGATATAAGAAGATGTATGTATTTCTTAATTTGATATTGCATAAAATCCGGGCCTTAGTTATCATATACTTTGAATATAGACTATTGCTATTAGGCCTATGTATATTATGTTCATTGTAATAATATTTACTGAATTTATTTATTTAAGAATTATATTTTTAATTTTTATTCGTAGTTGATTTCTTAAAATTTACGTGATTTCTTTGTTACTAATGTTATTGTATTTCGCGGTTCAACAGAGTCAATGCGACGCTCACAGATGTGTGAATTGGTAGAATGTGACGCGCGTGTGCTGTTACCATGGCAAAACTCTCAGCCCGCCATGCCGGCTAGTAATAAGGGGCTTTATGTTTCTCAAACACACTAAAATTTTGTCATGAAGGTTGTTTTGTATTGTAGCCCACTATGAGTTGTCCAGCCGCTCGCTTTATTTCCCCTCAGCTGTTATAAATGATTAAATAGAAAAGTTGCCGACTACTGCCACTATAATAATTCCGCATGTTAATCGTTGCCAAGCATTTTCGAGCGGCGCCCGCTTTTATATAAACGGACAACCATCATAGTGAGGTGATAATAGTACGGTATATTTTGTTAGCAATTCTGATAATATTAAACGATACTTCTAAACCGTTGCATTTTTTAATTACCAGCAACAATGAATTTATTCGCCAATTGTCAGTTCGGATGCAATCTTTTATCAATTGTTCTTTAATTATTTTTACATTTTTTTCAATTAAGTTCCGAAAATGTGTAATACGCTAATAAAAATAATAACGATGAATTTAATAAAAATGAAATGGCAGAGAAGAAAATGAAAATTATGTACGCGTTCCATAACGAGTAGCTGAGCTTCCATATGAGTTAATTGTGTTTCTTATTCGGTAGCTTCAACCATAAATAATAGTGTCAGATGTCACAAGGTAGCATATTACCTTTTAATTTTATATCTACGTAACTGAGGCTTCTAATGGTCGGGGGAGGTTAGAGGATTGATCAATTTTGAGAAAATGACGTTTGGTTTAAATTCGTATATGTCAGATACCATTTTTTTCTCAAAGTTCATATCTGCTAATTCTGAACTCAGCACCCATATATTTTATAGGATATCTCCATTGTCCTTCAAACAACCGACACTCTGGGTCTGAGCCATTAAGCGTGATTTTAAGAACATTGACCAAAAGGTGCACTTAACCTAGACGCCGTAAATATAATGCATATAAATGCGGTATAACACTAACAAGTACTATGAATAGACTCTATGGACGTATGCTAAAATATTATTTGGAAAAAAAACTATAGTGATATGGAATTAGACGAACATTCAGGATTTAGAGCAGGTTGTTCCACAACCGACAATTTATTTTGCTTTACTCAGGTAATAGAAAAGAAAATGCAATATGGACAACCTTTGCACCTACTATTTGTAGATCTTGAGAAAGCATACGGTAATCTCCCTATAAAGAAACTATGGATTGCTTTAAGACGTACGGGAATTAAGACTATAATAATTAAAGCTGTACAAAATTTATATGACAATTGCATATCTAAAATTAAAATTGACAGTAAATTGTCACATGGTTTTACGATAAATAAAGGTCTTCGTCAAGGTTGTTGTCTATCGTCGACTCTGTTTAAAATATATGTACATCAAATATGGAGGAGAAAATGTTCAAGCATGGGATTTCCTATTTCAAACAACAAAACTTTATACAACTTACATTTTGCAGATGATCAGTTTTTAATTGCACAAGATTATGAAGATTTAGAATATATGACTAGAAAATTATTAGAAGAATACGAAAAATGGGGATTAATTTTGAACATGGGAAAATATATATATATATATATATATATATATATATATTTATCAATTGGTGAACCAGAACAAAATTTAATTTTGGAGACTGGAGAAACAATAAAATCTTGTAGCGAGATAACATATTTAGGAATTAAAATAAATAAAAATATGAGTTATGAAGAGGAAATACGAAATAGAAATAATAAAGGAAAATTTTCAATTGCTTGCCTCAATGGAATATTGTGGGATAAAAATATAAGTAATAAAAATAAAATGAATATATATATATATATATATATATATATATATATACACCGTACAATTGTTAAAAGCATCATTACTTATGGAGCAGAACTTTGGCCATTAACAACAAAAACAAATAAGTATCTTTTGGCAACGGAAATGGATTTTATGCGAAGGGCAGCAAGAATTTCAAGAAGAGAAAAAATTAGAAACTCGGTTATAAGGGAGAAAATGAAGATTGAAGACACTATTTTAGATTATATTAAAACTCAGCAATTAAGATGGTACGGACATGTCCAGCGAATGGAAGAGGATCGACTACCAAAATCTGTTTTGGAATGGAAACCTGAGGGAAGACGAGGCAAAGGAAGACCTAAAACCTCCTGGAGTCAGAGAATATGTTTATACATGAAGGAGAAACATCTACAACCAGGAGATTGGATGGACCGACAAAATTGGCTATTAGGAATCGGACGATATCAAAGACTTTAATCAACCGATGGTCTATCTATCTAAATGCATTGTAATGGAATTCTTGATGGTTGCATGCGCAGTAAATGGAAATGCCAATTTGACCGGTATTCGTTAATAATTTCTAATATATTTGCGGTATTGACTTCTTGACGAATTGATTCGTTTATTTTATGATCAAGGAGACAGTATCCTGCAAGAGGTCTAAGTAATTTCATCTGTGCTGCTTCAATTCTCCTCTGGGATGTAGTTAAACCCCAGTTTTCTGAACCATATGATAGTTTATAGCCATATAGGTACAGACTAAAAACAGGGTAAACGAATTGGAAAACCCAGGAAGCGACGGAGATAACAGCTATAAATTCTGGAGACGGAAAGGATCAAGTGGTCCAATCCTTGAAGTTTGTGATGATAAATGCATTGTATTATATGTTGGCAAACCTAGGTTACTAAACCCCCCCCCACCTTCTCAATCTACCAGCCGCCACTAATTTTAGTCTTGAAATAGTTCTAATAATTTCAACATTACCTAAGTCACTTCAATCTGAACATTTTTTATTTTTGTGCTAGTCGTATATTTAAAATAACGAAATTTTGGCATTATATGAAAACTATAGTTCGGTTATAAACATTTCGGTTGATAAAGTTTATTGCTAATAATTGTAATGCAAATCCAGATCTTTCACTGCAATCATAGCATTTTCGTGTTACTTTTGCAGCTTTGCTAGGGAATTGTAGGTGTGGTAGCTTCCCGTTGCTTTCCAAACCGGTGAAGGATGATGATGATGGCCGGATGATTTTCGGGGACCGTTGGGCCCTAAGCTCCCTGACATTTGTCTTACAGGTGAGGAAAAAACCCAAAAAAAAAAGCCTCATCCAGGAGCTTGTCTCGACCGGGAAACGAACCCGGGTCCGCTGCATGACAAGGCAGCACGCTACCTCGAGACCACAGCGGTGACGTAATGTAAATAACAAACAATAAAAAGAAATAAGGGAACATTGGTACGTGTCTTTTCCCTTTTTCACGCTGGTCGGTATAAAAAAAACGCTGGTATATTTTTTATTTACGAGAATATTTATATTTTAATATTTACATGTTGTCGATGAAACTGAAACTTGAAAGTTGGGATTGTTGTGTTTAATTAATAATTTCGTTTTAATACAAGTATAATTCAACGTTCGATATCACTATTTCTCTTTTTACACGCTTTATATTAGCTTGACCTGTATCTATCTATCTATGTAACGGAATCTTTCAACGCGATTTTCACCCACTTAAAATCATTGGATCGACTTGAAACTTTGTATACTTGTAGAGGACCCGTGACAATACAATAATTTCATATTTATTTTCTAAAATCCTGGCCATAATTATCAGAAAATCAAAAAGTGTTTTTGTATCAATGTAACGGAATCTTTCAACGAGATTTTCACCCACATAGAAACATTGGATCGACTTGAAACTTTATATACTTGTAGAGGACCCGTGACAATACAATAATTTCATATTTATTTTCTACAATCCTGGCCATAATCATCAGAAAATCAAAAAAAGTGTTTTTGTATCAATGTAACGGAATCTTTCAACGCGATTTTCACCCACTTAGAAATATTGGATCGACTTGAAACTTTGTATACGAGGTGTGATCAATAAGTTTCCGGAATGAGGCCATAAACACAACACAACACTTCAAAGTTTCTATTCAGCATTGTCACCCTCGAAGTAGTCACCTTGGGAGTTGATACACTTGTCCCAGCGCTTCTGCCAATGCTGGAAGCACTTCTGGAAGTCGTCTTCTTTAAATGTGTCCAACGCCTTCTGCGATTCGCGCTGGATGACATCAATGTCCTCAAAACTATGTCCTCGGAGCCGAATTTTTAGCCGTGGGAACAGGAAAAAGTCTGCTGGAGCCAGATCTGGAGAATAGGCTGGATGGGGAACAGTACTCACCCTATTTTTGTCCAAAAACTGGCGGACAGAATTGCTTTGTGCGCGGGCGCATTGTCATGATGCAGGAACCAGTCACCAGTCCTCCATTTCTCTGGCCGTTTGCGTCGCACACTCTCCCTCAATCTTTGCAACACTTGTTTGTAGTACACTTGATTCACTGTTTGACCCTGTGGTACAAATTCCTTATGCACAATTCCATTAATGTCAAAAAAAAACAATCATCATTGACTTCCCAGACGATTTTTATCCTTAACCGATGTCACGCCCCTTTTAAATTTCGAAAACCACTCAAATGCTTGAGATTTGCCCATTGCTTCCTCCCCATAAGTTGTTCTTAACATTTGATATGTTTCTGTTGCAGTTTTACCAAGTTTAAAGCAAAATTTGATGCATGTTCTTTGTTCCTCGTAATCCCGCATTGTTGCTACACAGAGAAATCGCCGCATGCACAAAACACGTCTTCACTTCAGAGCTTCTACCAGCATACTGCAAGGTCAGAGAAGGTCGCGCGACCCCTCAAATTCATCACAAAGAAATTCTGAGTGTACAGCCTGGGTGAAAATTAAAAACTCCTCAATGGCATAATTGTTTTGAAGTCATTCCGGAAACTTATTGATCACACCTCGTACGTGTAGAGGACCCGTGACAATACAATAATTTCATATTTTGTTTCTAAAATCCTGGCCAGAATCATCCGAAAATCAAATAAATGAAAACTGGTATAATAGGTTGCGGACTTGTCGAGTTTTTAGTCAATCGTTGTAAGAACTCAGTTGGTAGAGCAGTGAACTGTAGTGGTATATAATTTCAGTAATCCATAGGTCGCTGGTTCAAATCCTGCTGGGAGGGGTTTTTTTTATAGAACAGTATTACTTTTAGCTCATACTACAAGAGTATCGAATTTAAAGATATTTACATTTTTATCTTATTCTGTAAAATATTAAAACTAAAAAATAAAAAATAAATAATAGTTTTAAAAAACTAAAAGAACACGCTTTATTAGAAAACTAAAAAATGAAAAATAATTTTAATTTCCAATACGCTTGGGATAAAATAAAGTGGTCAACAAAAAAATCATCTCCAACACATAGAATAAAACTAGAGTTCTCAACAAAAATAAAATAATTTTACCATCAAAAGCGTGGGTGCTTTTTATGATTTTACATTTCTTCTTAGAGAGCTTACTTTTACCAATGTCTCTTTATTATCAAATATATTAATTGATATAGAGCACCCCACGCTTTTGATGGTAAAATTATTTTCTTTTTGTTGATAACTCTAATTTTATTCTATATGTGTTGGAGATGATTTTTTTGTTGACCACTTTATTTTATCCCAAGCGTATTGAAAATTAAAATTATTTTTCATTTTTTAGTTTTCTAATAAAGCGTGTTATTTTAGTTTTTTAAAACTATTATTTATTATTTATTACACGCCATATATCAGCTTGACCTGTATCTATCTATCTATGTGACGGAATCTTTGAACACGATTTTCACCTATTTAGAAATATTGGATCGACTTGAAACTTTGAATACTTGTAAAGGACCCGTGACAATACAATCATTTCATATTTGTTTCTAAAATACTGGCCAGAATCATCAGAAAATTTAAAAAAATGAAAACTGGTATAATAGATTGCGACTTGTCGACTTTTTAGTCAATCGTTGTAAGAGCTCAGTTGGTAGAGCGGTGAACTGTAGTGGTATATAATTTCAGTAATCCATAGGTCGCTGATTCAAATCCGGCTGGGAGGATTTTTTTAGAAGAGTATTACTTTTAACTCATACTACAATAGTTTCGAATTTAAAGATATTTACATTTTTATCTTATTCTGTAAAATATTAAAACTAAAAAATAAATAATAGTTTTAAAAAACTAAAACCACACGCTTTATTAGAAAACCGAACTAAAAAATAATTTTAATTTCCAACACGCTTGGGATAAAATTAAAATCATCAACAAAAAAATCATCTCCAACACATATAGAATAAAACTATAATTATCAACAAAAAGAAAATAATTTTACCATCAAAAGCGTGGGGTGCTCTATATCAATTAATATATTTGATAATAAACAGATGTTGGTAAAAGTAAAGTCTCTAAGAAGAAAATGTAAAAATCATAAAACGCACCCCACGCTTTTGATGGTAAAATTATTTTCTTTTTGTTGATAACTCTAGTCTTATTCTATATGTGTTGGAGACGATTTTTTTGTTGACCACTTTAATTTTATCCCAAGCGTGTTGGAAATTAAAATTATTTTTTAGTTCGGTGTTCTAATAAAGCGTGTGATTTTAGTTTTTTAAAACTATGATTTATTTATTGATAAGTCATGTTTAAAAAAGAACGTCAGTTGAACTTTGTGTGATAGATATACGATATTCCTGCCTGTGAGTGTTTTTCTTTCACATTTTGGTTTTTTCCAGGACAATCGGTATCTCGTCTGTACTCCAGTTCACTGCGTTTAATGTTTGTTCTTTGAGTAGTAATCGATGTGCCTTTTGTCTCGATGCTTCCAGGCCACTTGCCCCCGTGTTTTCATTATGAGCGTTGACCTTTCTTGTTTTATCGAGACTTTCTCCCCTCCCTCTCAACAAGTGCTGAATGGATGCCATCATCTTTTACCGTGTTATTTTTTTATCGTAAGGGAATGGGTAGGTGTTGTTTTCATTTCACCTTTATCAATCCGCAGTATTTGTCATATTCAAGTTCGTCGTGAATTTCAGTACTCTCTGCTGAAGATATAATCTTTCCATAACTTTTATTTTTCACAAAATGTTTAATACAGGACAGTATTATTAATATTACACTTTTATCATAAACACTTTAACATATAAAGTCAAGTCGCTTTCAGGTAGAAGAACATAGGCATAAGTACGCAGATATTAAATCTGCATAATATTGCTGTTATTCTTCTATAGGCAATACCATCATCATCATTATCAACAACAACAACAAGGATTAAGCCCAAAGGCCTGTTCCGATCTCATTATAGGTCGAATTGGTCCTTCCATCTCTTCAGTGGTCTTCCCAACATTCTTCTCCCTTTTGGTTTATAATTATACATTCTTCTTGGTATGCGCTGTTCATTCATTCGTAATAAGTGCTGAAGATAAGCATTTTGATAATATTTTATTATTTCACAGAGATTAAATATATTAAGTTCTAATAGTGGAATGCAGGCTTTCACGGCCGGTAATCATGGTAGTAAAAGAATCCGGGCTATGTGGCCGTGGTCTATAACTGGCGTTTCTTCCAGACGTTTCTCCCTCAACTGCGGAGGGCATCTTCAGTGGCGAAACAACAGCTTCTAGCGCTCGCCACTGAAGATGCCCTCCGCAGTTGAGGGAGAAACGTCTGGAAGAAACGCCAGTTATAGACCACGGCCACATAGCCCGGAATCTTTTACTACCTATATTAAGTTCTGTTCTTATATCTTCGTTTTTCTTTTTATCGGTCCTTTGGTATCCTGCTATTGCTCTCAACATTTTCATTTCAGCAGCCTCTATTTGTTTACTACGAGTATCTGTCTTTGTTAATGTTCAGGTTTCACATCCATAGTTAAGAGATGGAACTGCCAATACTTAAAGGCAATACCTTTTCAGTGAAACCATTCTTCCCTTTTTTCAGCTACCATTCCATTTCTTTATAGCCTTGGCATATTCCAAAACAGCCTTGCCTTATTAGGCCTATCTTATCTGTTTTCTTTTTCAGAATTTTGCCTCAAATTGTTGCTTTTATTAAATTATTGTGAGTAAATGTGTCCATCCCGAGTTGTCTGGGGTTAATCAGGAATCCGGAACGTCAAAATCCCAAAATTACAGTAATTTGTACTTTTTTTTTCGGTAGCTAAAAAAATTTCAGTTGTGCCATCATTGCTAATCGGTGCTGACAAGTGGAAGTAATGGCTTTGGACTGTTATTTTGAAGTTATTATTGTATTTCGTGATTTTTCTCTCGTATATGCGTACAAGGTGTTATTTTCTTATCGAGGATGTTTCCGTATAAGAGCCGGTATCAGATTCGAGTCCATCCTGTCCATCGCCCATAAAAAAAAAGAAAAAAAAAACTTATATAAATATATTTAGATGTTATAACTATTATATTTTTGACATAAATCCAGCTACCTCTCGTGTAAATTGAGAATTATATATATAAGAAAATAAATGTTTGCGTTAGGAATCCTGAGAGTTGGTTTATAGCGCTAAACGTACAAAGTTAGAAACTCGGGTTCAAATCCCGACTTAGGCATTTATTTTTCTTTTCGTGTCATATATATATATATATATATATATAGAGAGAGAGAGAGAGAGAGAGAGAGAGAGAGAGAGAGAGAGAGAGTGAGTGTGCCCACCGCTGTGGTCTCGACGTAACGTGCTCCTTGTCACGCAGCGGGCCCGGGTTCGATGCCCGGTCGGGACAGCTTTTCGGTGAGGTTTTTATCGGGGTTTTTCCTCGCCTGTAAGACAAATGTCAGGAAAATTTTAAGGCCCAAACGGTCCCTGAAATCATATGGCCATCATTATCATCCTTATCATTATCATCATCATCCTTCACCGGTGTGGAAAGCAATGGGATAAAGCTGCAAGCATAGCATGAAAATGCTATGATTGCAGTGAAGGACCTGCCTTCGGGCAGAATTACTAAGGATGGATATATATATATATATATATATATATATATAGTTGACTCTTCTATATATTTAGGCTTTTGTAAATGGATTTCCCTTCTCATTAAAAAAAAGTTTTAGCTAATACAATTATTTTATATATTTCAACTGTTGTCATTATGATTACACCTTCTTGCATGCAGCCTAGATAGAAAACAGTTTCCATCTGTTCTGTTTTGAAATAATCAGTTTTCCTATTACTTCTTTATTTTATTCTAAACATTTTTTTTTTGTTTTCTTGATTTTAATTTGTATTGTAAAGAATTTTAAAATGTAGTTAATGTTTTTATGTTCTACATATATTTTATCAACTCGCAATACAGTAATTTCATGCGCAAATATGATTCTCTGGATATTTTCCCCGGCTTTCGTGAAAGTCGATCCTGCTGTAATGGTTATTTCTCCATGGAATTATTAATAGAAAAACACAGGGAGTTCAATGTAGAAACAGATTTAGCTTTTGTGGACTTAAAGCCTTCGACAAAATCAATAGGAATAAACTGTTGGAAATTTTAGCTGACAACAATCTACCACAACAGCATATTTTAAATTTATACAATATCTATAAAACAAATTTGATTTCAGTTCGAGTCAATAACACACAAACAGAATGGACCGAGATTAATAGGGACGTAAGACAAGGATGTGGCCTCTCGCCCTTGCTCTTTATCATATACATGGATAGAATACTCCAAGATTGGCGATAGATGAGACACGGCTCTATCCAAATTAATAGAAACCATAAAATAGACTCTTTGCTTTTGCAGATGATTTGGTATTAATAGCTCCAACAGAAACAGATTTACAGTATTCTGTACACAATTTTAATATAATTGCAAGAAGGTACAATATGGAAATCAATACAAAGAGAACTAAAGTGATGGCCTTTTGTGGGAAATACCCTATACCTAGCAAAATTGTTTTGGATGATGCAATTTTAGAACGAGTAAACGAATTTAATTATTTGGGTTATAATTTAACATTTCAAGATGAAGCTGATATACCAAAGAAAATCACAAATTTTACAAAAACAACGGGGATAATGAAACCATCTTTAGTACAGAAGAACACAAGATTACGGCTTTATAAGTTTCTCGCAAGACTAGTATTAAGATATGGTAATGAAGCATTGACAATACGAAGAAGAGATGAGAGCCGAATAACAGCAAATGAGATGCGATTTATGCGCCGAACAGCAGGCTACACAAAGTGGGACCATAAAAGAAATGAGGAACTTATGGAAGAGTTGGATGTAGAACCCATTCTTCACCATATACAAAACTACCAGAACAACTGGAAAGCCCATCTTCAACGAATGCCGTCTCATAGAATTCCAAAAGCAATACCTACTTCGCTACTGTCCCCAAGGCAAAATATCGATGGGACGTCCAAAAAATCGCTGGTGAAAAATTCCTCTTTGAGACCGTAACAGGCCACATGGCCTAATACTTGCTTGGATGATGATGGTCTTTATAACCTTACTTTTTATTTCCTGGTAGTTTCTAAGGATATAAAGATAAACGGGAAAAACATCCAATTTATCAGATTTGTGTATGAAATTGCTTGTATTCTGGTTTTCATAGACATTAAAATTACTTTTCTACTTTTCCAATCAGTAACAGCGTATTTCGTTAATTTGATTTATTTCTGTTAACGTTAACAAAAGCGTCGTGTAAATCGATAAATTCAATATAAATAGCTCTGTATAACTGTAGGCTTTCACGGCCGGCGTCTTGATCCCTGCAGCCGACTGTTGAGGAGTTCACAGAGAGCACGCAGTATCTCCTGAAGATGTCTACCGCAGCAGTAGACGAAACGTCGAGTAGAAGGACGACTGGACCACGGCCTATATGCCCGGAAGACGAACCTAATAGGGATAAATAGTTCTGTTTCTTTTAAGTCAGTGATGTAAAACACGAGCTCCATGAGACGGTGCGCTCCAATATACACCAGGAGAGCTCCGCTGGACAGGTACCTGGTGACTTGGTTCAGTTTCACTCGTCAAACGCAATGATGAGCTTGGAGTCCTTGCGATAATCAACCCTACGTTTTTTTTTTTGCACAGAATATCTCTCCCAATTTTGAAACCGTTAAATTACCTAATTCGATGAAAAATCAAGACCAAAAAATATATAAATCGTCTTTAAAACTAATAACAAATTCAACAACATCGTATCAAACAAAATGCAAGTAACAAATAAATACGAAAATAAAGACTTTTATAAACTAAAGTACAAAATTGCGATAAGTTATACATCGGTAGAACAACAAGAAATTTTAACATAAGATATACTGAACATAAAAAAGATACTAATAACGAAGAAAAATCAAGTTTTGCCAAACATATACTAGAAACGGGTCATCAGTCGACAAAATCGATAATACTTACTTACTCACTGGCACTATCGAACCCGTAGGTTCATGGCCGCGTGGACATAAGCTCTCCATACATCCCTATCCTGAGCTAATGCTTTCCAATCATTCCCTGTATAATCTACTTCCCTCAAATCATAGTTAATGTTGTTCTCCCACCTCATTCTTGGTCTACCAACTGGGCGTTTTCCTTCTGGCTTTCCTAGAAGAAGTTTCCATGCACATCTTTCATTCCCCATTCGCGCAACATGTCCTGCCCATCGCAGTCTACGAGACTTAACTGTTCTTATTATATCTGGCTTCCTATAAAGACCATGTAGTTCATTGTTATGTAGTCTTCTCCATTCACCTGTCTGCTCATCTCTCTTTGGTCCAAAAATTTTCCTAAGAACTTTATTCTCAAATACTTGTAATCTCCTTTCCTCCCTTAAAGTAAGAGTCCATGTTTCGCATCCATATAATATAACTGGTAGAATAATAGTTTTATATATTTTTAGTTTAACGTTTTTTGAAAGGAGTTGGGACATCAACAATCTCTGCAATGCATAATAGCATGCATTTCCAGAATTGAGCCTATGTTTAATTTCTTTGTGCATCTCATTCCTATTTGTGATTACTGTTCCTAGGTATTTGAATTCAGCAACTTCCTCAAAATTTCCCTCAATTGTCATTAGCTGTCCATTTCCATTATATACTGAATTTCTACGTGTGACCATATATTTAGTTTTACTGATATTTACTTCCAGTCCTAATTTCTTAGTGTTACTCAATAATGTGTGCGTGTTGGCCTTAATACTATGTCAAAATAACACAACAAGATTAGCATCCTAGAAGACATAGAAATTTTAAAAGAAGCTGACAATAAAGACTTACTCAACAAAAACACGCCCGCAGACCTGAACCCTTTGTACAACTTATACAACAACATTAGTATTGTAACCTCACTATGATGGTTGTCCAGCGGCTCGCTTTGTTTCCCGGCAGGTGTTTTATATATAATTAAATACAAAGATGCCGTCTACCGCCACTATAATAATTCCGCATGTTAATCATTGTCAAGCATTGTCGTGCCACCCGCTTTTATATAAACGGACAACCATCATAGTGAGGTGATAATACCAGTTGAAATGCAGAAGATGAAACATTGTTTTGAAAGGCTATCATATTTTTAACTACTTGAAGTTTTCAAGCAGAACTTTATTTTAGATGAGGACGACTGATTTATCAGGTACGAATTTTATATTTCTAATATTAAATTAGTAAATGGGAGTAATGGACGAATAAATATGATTGCATTTAGACCATCTTCTAAAATTGGTATGATATTAGATCCCACAATCCGTCTTGAGACTCATAGTAGCGAACCTGAGGAAGTTGGCTTTGAAAAGGAGGTCATATATGAGCCAACAGTTGACTATTACAAAGATATATACCAATTAGATAGTATAACTGTCACAGACAGAATTGATGATCGGGGCAAGAGGTACTATACCAGGATTCTTAGCTAAATTTTGGAATTTCTTAGATTTGGACAGAGTGTATTTTTCTAATATTGCCATCGCTGTCATTAGAGAATCAATTTCAATTTTAAGAAACCATGTTTACAAAATTTCTACTTTATAGAATATACTTCAATTGCAATTTGAATTTTTTAAATGTATTTCATCAATTTCGAAATTTAATTATGTGTATCATTTTGTCCTTGTGGCAATCCTCTAATGAGAAAGTTGTATATAAAAAATATAATAAAAAATCAAGTGTCAAGTAAGAATGCCCGGGAAGTTGGCACCCTGAAAAGAGGTGATTCATTTTCCTACAGTAGGAACAATAAATATACCCACTACTTTTTTTTCTCTCTCTTCCTGTACCAAGAAATATTAAATCATGTTTGTTAAAATGGTGTAGAAACACATCAACATTTTAAACGCATTCTCATCTTTTGTTTTGTTTGTACGCAGAGGCCTGTTGGTTCTTAATGTTTTTTTTTCGGGAAATTATTAAATATTGCAGATTAAAATCTTTTGAGGTATTATTTAATACTGTGAACCAGTTAATACTATTCATTAATAAATGCTTTACTCCTGTTTGTGCGTTGTTTTATATTTCGATTCCTCCTGTTATAAGCGTTCGTGACAACGGTAGTCCTTCGTACAGGTCCCGCCGGAGAACTAGCTAGTAGAATGCATGCTCCAGAGTTCCGCTCTGAACTTGGAGCTCTGAACTATGACATGCCTTGTGTCTAATAAAAAAAATATATTACTGTAATACCTTCCCTTGTATGGAAGATTAAACTGATGTTCATTCAAGTTTTGTTTTTTATTATGTTTTAATTATTGACAATACAATTTGTATTCATCTGATATCACAGTAAACCCCCTTTATCATATAAAAGTCCAACGCTGTGGTCTCGAGGTAACGTGTTGCCTTGTCACGCAGCGGGAGAGGCTCCTGGGTGAGGTTTTCTTTCGGGATTTTTCCTCGCCTGTAAGACAAATGTCAGGAAGCTTAGGGCCCAACGTTCCCCGAAAATCACCCGGCCATCATCATCATCCTTATCATTATCATCATCGTCGTTCACCGGTGTGGAAAGCAACGGGAAGCTGCCACGCCTATAATTTCCTAGTAAAGCTACAAAGCATAGCATGAAAATGCTATGATTGCAGTGAAAGACCTACCCTCGGGCAGAATTCCTGGATCATATAAAAAGTACTTGTGTTTTAGCGTGAAACATTTGTATTTATATTTCATGTTAGCGTATCTCCTTCATATCGCCAAAACTCTCTTTATGGATTATCTGGTCGTGGAGCTTTCCTGACTTTATTCTAACTAAGTAACTAACTAACTGGCACTATCGAACCCGTAGGTTCATGGCCGCGTGGACATAAGCACTCCATACATCCCTATCCTGAACTAATGTTTTCCAATCATCCCCTGTATAATACCTCCCTCAAATCATAGTTAATGTTATTCTCTCCCACATCATTCTTGGTCTACCAACTGGGCGTTTTCCCTCTGGTTTTCCTACAAGAAGCTTCCATGCAATGCTGCCCGCGAAATTAAAAACCTAGTACAACAATGCGTCAAAATATGTTTGTCCTGGAGAGTGGAAGAGAAGAATGCAGGGCTTAACTCCACCAGGGTAAACAAACAAAGTAATTAATTAATTAAAAATTATAATTTCTTCATTCCAATTTTAATGTTATAATTTACATTTAAGGTCGAACGATTAATTTTAAATAGGTACTACAAATAAAGTTAATAACAGATAGGATGTGATGTAATAATAATGTACGGCAAGGATTTTATTGCAGTAAAGGTTCAGAATTTAATATAGTATAATAAGAAGTTAGACTTCTGTCTTTTGTCTTGGTATCTCATACAAACAGTTGTGGCATGATATATTTTAGTGCAAATAAGTCAAATCAAATACTCTGATAATGGAACTGTTACTAGTTTCTGTGTATATATTGTTACCACAAAAATGAGAGCGCGTGCTATAATACGTACTGTATTAAAATGTGTAAACACCTAAAATATAATACAATTTTATAATATAATCACTGATTTTATTCACACTTACTTATTATGTTTAACTGAAGTTAGACTTCCGACTGTCTTTTTTTCTTGGTAACACATACACATAGTTGAATAATATAATGAGAAGTTAGACTTCTGACTGCCTTTTGTCTTGGTATCGCATACAAACAGTTGATTTATATATATATACTATCTGTGTTGCAATTTTAACTTTTAGTACGTTAAAATCCTTGCCGTAGTAATAGTAATAATAATAATAATAATAATAATAATAGTGTAATTGTTAATTTTTCTTCCCTTTTTAATATTTGTAAAACAATTTTTTACTTCTTTATGAAGAAGTAATACATTTAATATTGTTTAATCATTTTCAGTATTATATGGGATTGCTCTTTTATTTATTTTTTTTCTTTTGCATTTTTCAGAGAATCGAACATTGGAATTGCATTCTCCAGATGGAGTACACAGTTGTGTTCTAAGGGCATCAGATCCCAATGAAGCCGCTGCATGGTTCAATACACTTCACTCTGCACTCAATGTACTGACACTTCAAGCTCTGCAGGAAGCCAACAGAGTACTTGGCTCTATTTTAGGAGAGTTGCAACATATCGGTTGGCTGGCAAGAAAACCCGCTACACCAGAGGTAACTATTTTAATATAAATGTATCCTCGCTGATTTTTGGTGTGATTTATTCAACCCCAATTATAATTGTGTCTTGTTGAAACGGAGATTCATGAAGTCTTCTGAGGACATTTTTTCACCCCATATATAGAATGAAGAAAACACACGGCCACTAGATTCTGTACAGAAAAAATACATACAATTATTTTATGTATGAATTGTACCTACGCTAATTGATTCTTAAATTGGAGATCCAATGACAACATTGTACAATTGAGTGTTTAACCATTATTTTCTTTCTAAAAAGTAGCTACAAACGGAGTTTCTTTGTACAAAAATTACAATGCAAACCATGAATCAAGCAATAATAGTAAAACTATTGGCAGATTTCTTCGGCCTATCAGAGAGAACGCCAAGTCAAGTTGATCTTATCTCGACTAAGGGTCGGTTTCACCAACAAAGGTAACTGTATTACGCCAGTTTAAGGTATGCATTATACACGGGGAAAACTGGCGTAATACATTTACCTCTGTTGGTGAAATTGGCCCTAAACCGGAGCAATGTGTACAGTTGAGTTTCTATTTTAGGGTGCTTTAGTTTCATTTCTCATCTATTACACCTAAAACTTGGTGATTCTCTATTATTTCGTGTGTACTTTCAAATGGCGTATCAGGCGTGTACAAACATGTTACAACTGTTCGTACTATTCCCTTGTAATTAGGGATTACATAGCAAAAATTGTAATTAATAAATACATTTCATACATCAGATATCCCAGCAGCCGTGTTATGTTTTTTTTTTTTTTGTTTATACAAATGTAGGGGACTTGACAGAAGTCATTGTCCATAATTATGAGAAAACAAAAATATATACAATAAATTAAAACAATAGAACATTATAGAAAAACAGAAAGTTTGGCTCTTGCTTCCTAGTATCTATCCTTCAGCGTCGCAGAGTGAAGTGCTTGACACTGTAGCAGGTGGTTTCTGTTCATGTTGGTGTTCGTGGAGCACAGTGGGCAATGAGGACTTCTGTAGATTCCAATCCGATGTAGATGAACTGCAAGACAATCATGCCCTGTGTTTAGTCGGAAATATGCTACAGCTTCCTTTCGAGGTGCATCTGGTGTAGTGTGTATGGTGCTTTCCACTGTTTTTCTTGAATTCGGATCTGAAGATTGGTTGAGAATGTGTTTTTTACACGCTTTATATTAGCTTGACCTGTATCTATCTATCTATGTAACAGAATCTTTCAACGCGATTTTCACCCACTTAAAATCATCGGATCGACTTGAAACTTTGTATACTTGTAGAGGACCCATGACAATACAATAATTTCATATTTATTTATCATTTGTTTGATACAGTTTATTGCTGAGCGATAAGATGTGTTTAAATTAGGTTGCTGTAAACACATTGCTCCTCGTTTTGCCAGCATATAGCAGACATGAGTATGTGATAATATAAACGCACCAAAATTCCTGCACCTGAATCAATTACTACAAATTTCCTAACATTAAAAGAGAATAACCATTCCCCCGAGTGCCATTATTTTCAGCTCTGCTCCTCCCACTACCGGAACCCTCGTGCCTCGATAGATGTGGAAGAGGGCTATTTGCCGTTATAGGGAGATCTACAACTGCCTCCCATTATTTCAAATGTATGATTGAGAAACGTTTTAACAATTCACTGAAAACAAGCATTTTTTATATTTATAGATTTGGTGAAACACTTCAATTTGTTAACCTAGCATTTCATATTAGAATATTTTCAACAAATGTACCAACTATTGACTTGTCTGACAATTTTTATGAATGAAAATACTTATTTTCGATGATCATTTGGTTGCTCCGAAGCGTCCAGCTGTGGACATTCTTGTTTCTTAATTTTTAAGTGGATTTTAGATGTTTTTCTTAAATCCATTAATTTACATCCGGCTTCTCAACAGAAGCACCTATGAGATTAATACAATAATACAGCTACCACACCTACAATTCCCTAGTAAAGCATGAAAATGCTCTGATTGCTGTGAAAAACCTGCCTTCGGGCAGAATTACTATGGATGGACTGTATAATCATTGGGCACACTGTTAACGATAGTAAATTGTTTATAATGAACGCAAATATTTCAAACAAATATGTTATTATTTTACTGTTATTTATTATTTTGGAAACACCATCGAGCAAAAAATAATGAACAACGCAAGTTTGTGAAGTGTTTTTACAGAATCTCGGAAATTAAAAACTTCGCTATCGCTTTTTAATCATTTCCTCGCTTCTGTAAAAACCGTTTGTCTTTCCTTTGTTTCATTCAATGTGCCGAGTTGTTTTCATCTATTTATAAACGCTTTAATATCAGGGTCATATAATTTCTTAAGAAAGTCTGTGGGTTTCTATTGTGAAACAAGTCTAATATGATATGGATTATTATGGTGGCCAAATGGCGTACGGGCCTATTTGGACCTTAACGTTTGCTGAAATTTGTCTTATATGTGAGAAAAAGAACCTCGCCCAATAATGTTGTCCTGGGGATCTATCCGGTACCCGTTGCATCTCAGGCAATTACTTTACCCCTAGACCACAGAGGTGGACTTTCACTGACATTTACCCAAACGTTATATGTAGTATGATGATCTTGAAGAAGATTTCCGGTCTGTAAGGCCGTGGTCTTGAGGCCTGAAGTTCCCCGACGTTTCGCCAGAGACTGCGTTCGGCATGCTCACGGGTTGTCTTTTGAAGCTTGAAGTTCCACGAAGCCTCAAGACCACCAAGACAATCTTTGAGGATGCCGAACGCAGTCTCTGGCGAAACGTCGGAGAACTTCAAGCCTCAAGACCACGGCCTACAGCCCGGAAATCTTCTTCAAGATCATCATAATAAGCCCGGCCGTGAAAACCTAAGTAAATAATGTAGTTTCTGTAAATTTCCAACGTTTATGTAGCATTTAACACATTCCGCGAAATAATTATTTTATTGCATTTATTTATCGTTTTACGTTAAACGCTTTAACGTATGTCGTATCGCTTTCCATTTTTTAATTCAATCTTCATCCACAAATCTCTTAACATTCAAGGTCATAATGCGTACTCACCTTGGTAATGTCCTATAGATAATGAATTTATATTCTTGTGTATTGTGTAAATCACTGATTAAATGTTAATAATGTTTTATTTATATACAGAATTTTAATGTTTACACATCTTTCTGTGCCTAAAGTTTTATTTTTCTTCTCCACTCGTCTCTCTCCATCCAATCCATGTCTTCCAGTCCTCTTGCTCTCATTCCAGTTCTTATTTCCTGCATCCACGATTTTCGAGGTCTTCCTCTCCTCCTTCTTCCAGGTGGACACCATTCCAATGTTTTCCTGGGTAATCTATCTTCTTGCATTCGTCATACGTGCCCATACCAATTTAATTGCTTATACCGTATAATATAATCTACTATTGAATAACCAATATTCATTTTTTCTCTTATGACAGTAATTCTTGTTTTATCTAATTTTGAACATCTTGCTGCTCTCCTTAAGAAATCCATTTCCATCGACATAAGTTTTTGTTCTAAGTTTTTGTTGAATTTCCAAACTTCAACTTCATATGTGACAGTACTTCTCACTATTGAATTATATATTTGTAACAATACACTGAATAAAATGGTGTTTATGATGAAATTTGTCTTCGCAATGAAGTTCCTCCATAGAATTTGCCTTGATAAATGAAATAAACCAGAGCATATAAAATTTATAATATAAAATTATGTATTTTTAATGCAGTCTCCTCAACTGTTAAAATGATTAAAACACGGTAGGCCTTTCGGAACCAGTCTCTTCCTCGGCAGTAGGTTGTACGTTACTCTCCAGCTACTATCTGACTAAGACCTCAACGGAATTTTGTCATAAATTGTATTAAAATAAAACTGCTGACGCGACAGGCCTACAAGGCCCTTAGCCTACCATCCGGCTGCTGGTGTCACATCCACATGTGTTAATCACAGAGGTAGATGATAATTCAGGGGTGACATGTGGTCAGCGTCCCGCGCCATAGCCGAGCGGTTAAGGTAGGAAGCCTTGGCGCAGAGCTATGGGACTTGCGCTGGTTCGAGTCTCCATGGGGGAAGAAATTTTCTCATGGTATTTCGGCCAGTATGGGACCGGTGCCCACCCAGCATCGTGAGGCAATTGGGTAGCTACAATAAGTAGCGGCTCCAGGTTGAGGAACCAGCTATAACGGCTGGGGGACTCGACATGCTAACCACATGTCACCCCTACACTGGCTGTTGATCATATACCTCTGTGATTGACACATGTGGATGTGAAGGGCCAGCAGCCGGCTGGTAAAAGGCAACCGCTGAAAGTGGAAAGACCCTCAATCAATCGGACATGTGGTCAGCATGTCGAGTCCCCCAGCCGTTATAGCAGTTCTTCTCAACCTGGAGCCGCTTCTTATTGTAGCTACCCAAATCCCTCACGATCCAGGATGGGCACTGGTCCCACACTGACCGAATACCTGAGAAAATTTCTTCCTCCATGGAGGCTCGAACCAGCGCAAGACCCGTAGCTCTGCGCCAAGGCTTCTCGCCTTAATCACTCAGCTACGGCGCGAGACCATAAATGTTATTAACATTGATATAAACCAGCACTGGGCCTAAACTTGAGTCTACTTGTTCAGTTATGTAATAGGCTATTTTGTTGTATATGTATATATTGCTCTGTTTTTTGTGTTTTCTATAGACGTTTGTTAATGTATTTTTACTGACTATTTAACTCGTGCCACAAATGCTAGCCAATGACCAATCATGTTTCAATGAATGTTGTTTTACAACCAATGACAGTCGTGTTTCACCTCGCTCTTTATCGATTTCTCTTTATCAGCTCCTGCTTTTGTGATAAAGAAAGCTCCTCCTTTTTAATGTTCTGAACAGGTCAAAGCATTATTTTTCTCCAACAAATACATTGAATATAGCAAATAATGAAAAGATTCCTTGATTTTACTGAGTTGTTTACTAAAAAAATAAATGAATAAACCGTAATGTTGATTATGATATATAGTTTGATGTGTTTCATTCTTTCTCCACTTGGGTGCACTCTTACAATATTGCGATCTTATTTGGCAATAAATATTATGATCAAGCAGCAGTGAATGAACATAACCTCACATTTCTAATTTGTTTTGAAACATCGCCGTTTACATTAAATATATAAGTATTTTTAAATAACTATAGTTAGACAACGATTTGTGAGTAAACAGATTAATTTTATTCGTTAAATAGTCCTAACAAATGCCACTCTTGATTTCCAAATTCTCTAGATAAATTCACTCCTCACTTCGTGAGTCGTGAATTTATCGTAATTTGGAACCCGTGGCATTACTTATGATATGAAATGAAGATAATGATGAAATGAATTCTGGTAATGAAATTCTAATTCACACTTTGTCTTAATAACTGGGGAGGAAACCGTAAGTCAGAGGGATTGAACATGCTGTTTGAAGCCGGGACCTCATGAATAAAAGTCCCAAATCATACTAGCTCAGCATGAGCCGTTTTATTCTATTTCAGCTTCAAGAAAATAGCAGACATTACTTTATTATTTACAGAATTGAATTGGACTTTTTTACACGCTTTATATTAGCTTGACCTCTATCTATGTAACGGAATCTTTGAACACGATTTTCACCCATTTAAAAACATTGGATCGACTTGAAACTTTGTATACTTGTAAAGGACCAATGACAATACAATAATTTCATTTTTTCTAAAATCCTGGCCAGAATCATCAGAAAATAAAAAAAAATAATAAACCGGTATAATAGGTTGCGGACTTACCGACTTTTTAGTCAATCATTGTAAGAGCTCAGTTGGTAGAGCGGTGGACTCTAGTGGTATATAATTTCAGTAATCCATAGGTCGCTGGTTCAAATCCGGCCCAGAGGATTTTTATGAATACTCCTTCGGTTGCTACATATTCATTGAAAATACCAGTATTTAAAATCTATTAACAATGTTGATCTGGTACTCTTTCCACAATTCATAATTTCTCAGGTTTTTAATTCAGATTTTTCACAATCATCTTTAGCATTTGTTTCTCTCATAAACGATAATTGTTCTTTCATTTTCATCCTGGCCAGATGATCGGAATTGCAATCTGCCCCTCTAACTGATATAAAGTCGATGATTCTATTGTGGCAGATTTTATGTAGGCCTATTAATAGGCTACATGATCTATATAGTTCCTCGTTTCACCATCTGGAGACGTCTAGATGTATTTATGAATATCCTTATGCTGGAATGTTGTGCTCTTAACAATAAGCTTCTTTGATGTGGCAAAGGTGACTACTGTCTTCATGAAGACCTATTGTTATCCTGATAATATCTTCCCGTCTAAATTCTTCTAAACCAATTTTCGTATGGTATTTTCAAAGACTATCAAATACGCATTCTAATTTTTTATAAATATCATCATTGAACTTGTCATTCTTATCTTCGTGGCACACTGTACATTTACGATTACAAAATCATGTCGTTTACCCTTAGAATGATGTATGATATCGTATCACTGACAAACAGTTTTAACATCTAGGATAGCTCAGAAATTCCACCTTCAGATTAAAAAACCCATTCGGAATTCTGGCCTCGCTCCATCCTCATAGCAAAATGTAAAGCTTCCTGATTCCCGACTACCTTCTCCTACCCATGTAACTTCCTGTAAAGCTACTATACTGAAGGGTGATTTTTCTAATTCCCATGTTAATATTTCTAGTATCCCATTATTATATAATATCCTGACATTCCATGTTCCTAGGAACATGTCCCTGTGTTTCCGCCTTTGCTATGGATTCCTAGAAGTATTTATGAATATCCCCGCCCGGAGAACTGAATGGGGGACTATCTTCTTTTTTCTTAGTACTAGTTCTTTTAGTTTGACCTTGACTTCCTTTAAAATAAATATCCATTCTTGTGTCCAATACTTTACTTCTCCACCTCTTAACTCCCATCAGTCGCAAGTCCTCCACATTATCCATCCATCATAATCTCGGTCTTCCTCTTTTTTCTTTTTCCCTCTGGTTTCTCATTCAAAAGTCCATAAAATATTATTTTCTTCTTTTACCCTCTTTATCATTCTTAAAATGCACATAACATTTATATACCATATTTTTTATAATTCAGGAACTAGGAAGGTGTATCTAATATTATCAGTTGATTTTTATGAGTTTGTATTGTAAGTAACTTCATTAGATGTTAATGTCATGTGTTTTAGAATGGGCGAGTGAGTTCTGAAAGCAGTGATGATCCAGAACGTTGGCAGTCTGTTTTTGCAGCGGTCACAGAACGAGAACTGAGACTTTATGAATCAGCACCCTGGAGTCCAGAAGCATGGGGTGCTCCTGTAGATACCTGTCCTCTTTTATCTACAAGGTTACTGTAAACTTTTATGTTACTTCTGAAAATTCAATAACAAGTAATGTTATTCTGTTTAAATAAATGTCCAGTTATTTCAGAAATCAGATTTTTCTGTACCACTGCATATTTTGATAGTCAACAAAGTATCGCTATATACAAAATTTCTAAAAGAAATTTGAGTTAACTGGTAAGCATTCATTTTGCTCTCAGTTTAAATATAATATTATTCATCATTATCATCATCCGGTATCATGGTAGCTGCTGCCGTCTTCCGGAAACCAATTGTCATTTCTCTCTGTCCATCCATTGATCTTCCTCCACTCCTCTGATATTCATAGCTGCTTGTACCTCTTCTATCCAAGTTTTCTTCGGTCTTCCTCTCTTCCTCCTTTCCATTGGGATCCATTCCATAACAATTTTTGGCAATCTTTGCTCTGGCATTCTTTTGACATGGCCATACCACTGCAATCTTTTCTTTTCTATGATGTCCGGCTCCTCTTGTACACCCATAATTTCCCTTATTTCTTTATTTTGTATTCCATCCATTCTAGATTTTCCAGCTGATCTTCTTAAAACATCCATTTCTGTACTTAAAATTATTTTCATTTCCCTGGTAGGAATTTGCCAGACTTCAGCACCATATGTTGAAATGCTCTGAATTATGGTTTGATATATTTGTAATTTTCTATTTTTTGTAATATTTTTGCTCCACCAAACAGAGTTTAAAGCATTTATTGCTTGTTTTGTTTGTGCGATTTTATTTTTAATTTCCACTGTGTTATCGCCTGAATGGTCTAATTTTGTTCCTAAATAAGTGCATTCAATACTGGGTTTTAATTCTTCTCCATTGTTGAAATTTATATTTTCCATTTCTTCTCCTATACACAGGTATTTAGTTTTCTCAATGTTTATATAAAGTCCCCATTTTTCATATTCTTCTTTTACTTTTTTAGCCATATATAGAATATTTTTCGTTCTTAATTACTAAACATCTGCTGGTTTTCTTGTAGGCTTTATTATGAACTTTATGATTATTTATGAGTTTATATCTCTTCAGTATCATATTTCACAATTCTTCAACTTCATGAAAATTGATGGTTCTGATGGTCCAGTGGTTATTATGTACATCCTTATTCAGAAGTTTGCAGGTTCAAACTAAGTTGAAGTAAAAATGTTTGTAGGTAGAAAAATCCTTACCTTCCTTCAAAGGGCAAGTAAAGCTGGTGTCTCATGTCAGATATAAAAGAAGTCTTGAATAAGAAACTATCAATCCAAATTTGTTAGACCTTTATTGAAAACCTTGAATTGGATCCAAATGGTCTAGGTCAGCCCTGTCCAATGTGGTGCCCAAATTGTTGTTGTTGTTTTTTACATGCTTTATATTAGCTTGACCTGTATCTATCTATGTAATGGAATCTTTCAACGCAATTTTCACCCACTTAAAATCATTGAATCGACTTGAAACTTTTGTATACTTGTAAAGGACCTGTGACAATACAATATTTTCATATTTGTTTCTAAAATTTTTTTATTGTTAATTTAACACTTCTCACTGAAGGATAAATTGTATTTGAAGAGAAAAATTTTCGCCTAGACAGAGACTCGAACCCGGGACCTTTGGATTTCCCAATTAATGTCTTCTTAACTAAGAGGCCGCCATATGCAAAGATAGAAGCAACGGCTTCAAAGCATTTGGTGCATAAGAGAAAAATTTGCATCTAGATCGCAACTCGCCTCAGTAACTCAGTTGGTAGAGCATTTGGCCCGGAAAGCCAAAGGTCCCGGGTTCGAGTCTCGGTCTAGGAAAAAAATTTTCTCTTCAAATATAATGTATCCTTCAGTGAGAAGTGTTAAATTAATAATAAAAAATCAATAGAAGCTCTACTGGCTTTATAAAGTAGTGTTAAATTCCCAATTAATGTCTTCTTAACTTCTTAACTAAGAGGCCGCCATATGCAAAGATAGAAGCAATGGTTTCAAAGCATTTGGCGCAAGGGAATAACAACGTATATAAGAGAAAAATTT
The DNA here is from genome assembly GCA_030220185.1 of Diploptera punctata. Taxonomy (NCBI): domain Eukaryota; kingdom Metazoa; phylum Arthropoda; class Insecta; order Blattodea; family Blaberidae; genus Diploptera; species Diploptera punctata. The sequence continues at coordinate 5,868,773 of JASPKZ010003857.1, forward strand.
GCATCTAGATCGCAACTCGCCTCGGTAGCTCAGTTGGTAGAGCATTTGGCTTGGAAAGCCAAAGGTCCCGGGTTCGAGTCTCGGTCTAGGCGAAAATTTTTCTCTTCAAATATAATTTATCCTTCAGTGAGAAGTGTTAAATTAATAATAAAAAATCAGTAGATAGTCGTAAGTCTAACTTCCCACTATATGACTATACTATGTTTGCATAATCTTAGCTTTTAGTACATAAAAAATCGTAGCCCTAGTGATAAGTAAAATATTCAAGTGTTAATGTTGTCAGTGTAATTAAATTATTGTTCCTCGAATTATTCTCTTATTAAGCTGTACTATCTATCCATTATGTCCACCGCTGTGGTCTTGAGGTAGCATGCTGCCTTGTCACGCAGCGGGCCCGCATTCGATCCCCCGTCGGGGCAGTTTTTCTGGGTGAGGTTTTTATCGGGGTTTTTCCTCACCTGTAAGACAAATGTCAGGAAAACTTTAAGGCCCAAACGGTCCCCGAAATCATATGGCCATCATCATCATCCTTATCATTAATAGTGAGTGGAGAACATATTTTAATCGACTCACCTCATACATTTTCAAACTTCTTTCATACCGACGGTTTCAGACAATATCATGTCCTTCATCAGTCATGGCATCCACTGATGAAATTCTGTGATTGTTGATTTCTTTAGTGAAATCTAAAGAAATCAACAATCACGGAATTTCATCAGTGGACGCCATGACTGATGAAGGACATGATATTGTCTGAAACCGTCGGTATCAAAGAAGTTTGAAAATGTACGAGGTGAGTCGATTAAAATATGTTCTCCTCTCACTATTAATGATATAACCTCATAATGTTTACTTCCCAATATTAATTTAAATATATCATCCTTATCATTATCATCCTTCACCGGTGTGGAAAGCAACGGGAAGCTACCACACCTACAATTCCCTAGTAAAGCTGCACGCATAGCATGAAAATGCTATGATTGCAGTGAAGGACCTGCCTTCGGGCAGAATTACTATGGATGGATCTATCCATTAATCCATATTAAATTAAAATGGATTTTTTTTTTGTCTCCAGGATTTGTTTCCTTCAAGGCTCACTTTCACTTATGTAGGGTTCTTCTAACATATCATGTAATTCTTTTTGGGTGAGGTACGTTATATGCAGGTCACAATTCTACACTTACATTCTTATGCCACTGATGCACTAAACACTTGTAAACACGTTTTGTACTGTTTTAAACATTTTGCAACGATCTTCAAGCTTTCTTTACAATATTTTATATTTATATATTTACATAAAACATGATCATGGATACATTACTTACTTAATACTTTCACATGTTGTTCCAACGTTGCCACCATTTGAAAATAATTTCAAACCATATTTAGTGTTAGCATACGTAAAATTAGTTTATAGTAATTAAATAGTATGCATGTAAATTGTTTTGTTAGGTTAGGAAATGGGAAGTTGATTTACGTCCATTTTTTTAAGCATTTGGGAATAAATAATATGCATGTAAATTGTTTTCTTTGGTTAGGAAATGGCAAGTTAGTTTACGTCTTTTTTTTTTTGCATTTGGAAATTTATTCCCAAAGTTGGTAATGCCGACTGCAGAGCCATCTACCAGAGGCTATATTAACCATAATAGTAACTCGTGCATGCGCACTGCGATTCTGTGGAACTTAGAAGTATTCGTGTCCGCCATATAACCAACTTTTTCCTTATTTTTTATACCTTCTTTTCCATAATCAATATCCAAAAATCTGGCCACATAAATTGGGCACCAAATGCCTGGGTTAAATTGCAAACTCCTCTTCATTATAATTCTTCCGATTGAGGGTCTTTCCACTTTTCAGCGGTTGCCCTTTTACCAGCCGGCTGCTGGCCCTTCACATCCACATGTGTCCATCACAGAGGTAGATGATCAACAGCCAGTGTAGGGGTGACATGTGGTTAGCATGTCGAGTCCCCCAGCCGTTATAGCTGGTTCCTCAACCTGGAGCCGCTACTTATTGTAGCTACCCAATTGCCTCACGATGCTGGGTGGGCACCGGTCCCATACTGGCCGAAATACCATGAGAAAATTTCTTCCGCCATGGAGACTCGAACCAGCACAAGTCCCGTAGCTCTGCGCCAAGGCTTCCTACCTTAACCGCTCGGCTACGGCGCGGGACTCATTACAATTCTTAAGAAAGCATTTATATTGTTGACAGTGATTTATCTAGTGGATGGGAATATTAATCCTGGCAGCTCTTTGGTGCTTTTCATAAGAAAATATAATTGTCAACATTGGGTTTCAATTTCTACCTTTTTTCATCATCCCTCATAAAATATCCCGAGTTCAAAGATTTTCAGGCTCGTAAAATACTTCTAGCCTGAATAAAAAGAACTCTGACCAAAATTTAACTGATTTTCTCCTATCCAAGGCGGTTGTGAAATGAGTAATGGTAAGTAAAGTAAAGTGATCCCACTACAGGCCTCGGGGGGCCCTTGGGGTAGTGGGAGATTAAGGCTCCCACTTTTTCTAGACAATCGACCCTTTATGTCAGCCCTGCGTGACGGCCACCTTTACCCCAGAACAAGCGTCTGCTCATTTCCGTTAGAGGCTTGTAGCTTAACCACTACGCTACGAGTAATGGTAAGGTCACAGTTATTTAGGTCTAAGTCAACGAAAAGAACAACCAAATATATATATATATATATATATATGTATGACATGATAAGAAAAATAAATGCCTGGACAGGATTTGAACCCGGAACTCTGGGTCGGTACCCCAGCGTGTTATCCATTACATCACCAAGCGAATCCAATTCAAACATTTATTTTTCTTATATATATATATATATATATATATATATATATTTCGAATCCCGTCCAGGCATTTATTTTTCTTATCATACCATATATATATATATATATATATATTATATTCTCCATTATTACTAGATGTCGCGAGAACTCGGCCTTCACTGCCACCTAGTAGCTGACTATAACAAGTAAACAAATTAAAGAGAATATTTTTACTTTATAGCAGTGACGCTTTATCGATGATATAATTAAATTTTTGACATTGAGCAATGCAAGCTTAATACGACATGATAAGAAAACTGCTAAATTAGTGTTTGTAACTTATATCAGTCTATTCTCCGTCATTTCACTGTCTCGATGATTTTTAAAAAAAAAATTCTGTATACTTAACTTTTAAGAATAGGCCTAGATGTTTCAAATCTGTCACACTAGTCTTTGTCCACAATGAATCGTCACCTCAAACAGAACACAAAAAAATCAAAAGAATGGACTATACTTTACAACATGTGACATAACTTTTTTAGTTACTTCATAACTCCTGTCAAATTTTATTTTTAGGATTTCATTTTTCAAATTATTTCCTACTGTTTACAATGATTTTTACATGTTTTCTAATGATTATTTGAATTTATTTTTTCATGATATGAACTACATGAAGATGTGGCAGCCATATTGAATTTAACGAAAATTCTATATTCCAGTGCAGCCAACATAGTGTCTGTAATAATTAACTTACACTAAATAAAATCAGTGTACATTCTTTCACAGGTTAAAGTACTTAAATTGTGTTAGGTTAGCTTTTAGGTTGGTCTTTCGCAGGTTAGAGTACTTAAATTATATTAGGTTAGCTTTTAGGTTGGTCTTTCATAGGTTAGAGTACTTAAATTGTGTTAGGTTAGCTTTTAGGTTCGTTGGCAATACAAGTTCAAATATATATATGTTGGCTGCATCCCATTATTCCATAGTGTAAACTGCTTCATATTTGTTTGCACATGCGCATGGTGTATGGTTTGGAACTTAAAAAAAAAATTCTTGTCGCATGTTGTAAAGTATTTTCAAAAAATGAATTATTTACATGATAACTGCAAATCCTTTCACATTTTCATACGACGACCTGTTGAAAAGTCATGTATAAGATCTATTTTTATCACTAGTCACTTGTTTATACACATATATGGTCTCAGTTGTCCTAACAACTTAGCTATAATTCTGACTTTATAACAACATAATGTTTTGCTTTGTAATTATTTAATTCAATTCATCATGAACACTTTTACACCAACAATACTCAGAATAAGGTCCACCGCTGTGGTCTCGAGAGCGTGCTGCCTTGTCACGCAACAGGCCCAGGTTCGATCCCCGGTCAGGACAGTTTTTCTGGGTGAGGTTTTTATCGGGGTTTTTCCTCACCTATAAGACAATTGTCAGGAAAACTTTATTAAGGCCCAAACGGTCCCCGAAATCACATGGCCATCGATCATCATCATTCATATTAATCTTAGATTAAGCTTAGGATTAGGGACTCTCCTGGTGCACCACTATCATCATCATCATCATCACCCATCATATCATCGGGGCAACATAATCCTGCCTTCCAGGCGCCCCAACCTCAGAACTGGGTTACAAGTACGCCATGCCAGGAGAGAAACCAGGAATGTCGAAAGACAACCTGGGGCATTTGCAAAAAAAAAAAAAAATTCCCAATAAGAAGTTAACATCACAGATGGAAGGTACTGGTGAAGCAATTGGTTTTAGGAACAGTTTTTGGTAACACTTATTGGGTGTCAATAGTTTCTTATTGGCATACTATGTCAGGAAAGTATGAATGGATGATGATGATGATGATGATAAATATGAAAATCACATAAAACTTTAAGTTTTATTTCTATTTAATTAAATAAAAGATATTTAAGTCTTTCCTAATATCTTCATTTCTTTTTTTGTCCAAAATTGTCACACCTGCTACTGAACGTAAGAACTTCATTTCTGCAGTTTCTTTTTTCTTCTGTCTGAACGGTTAAGAGTCCAATTTTCACTTGAATATGTTAAGATACAGACTGCCATAATTTTATAAAATTTTAATTGTGTGCTCCTCAAAGTTTTATTTTTCAGCATCCATTTTATAGTGCCACATATTCTATTAATATATATATATATATATTCTATTAATATTCTATTAATATATATATATATATATATACTAGAAATCCCGGCCACACGTTGCTTTGGCTAAGGTATACATTAAAAATATAAATTAAGTTGCTGTCTTTCAGCCAGATTACTTAAAACTAATACTTACACACGAAATTAATAATATTGAAAATAAAATAAACACTGAACCCACTTAAATTATGAAATAATCAATATTTGTAATTCAATTGAAATTCGCGGTTGCAACAAAAAGCACAGCCATCTGGATCTCTCTTTGTTATATAATAAACAAAGTACCTTACACCACCATCTGTTAGAATCGTATGGAACTCGCAGATAATTACACCGCCATCTGTTAGAATCGTATGGAACTCACAGATAATTATAACTCTTTGTTAAATAATAAACAAATAATTTTCAATAAAAAATAATGCGACTATAAATTTAGTTATAAACTACCCTAAGTCTCAAGTTGGATCAAACTGCACACGGTGTGCAAAATTTTATTGAAATCGATTCAGTAGTTTAGGATTCCATCGCGGGCAAACAATGTGACACGAAATTTTTATATATTAAGATATATATATTGTATATACTTGATAATCTGCAAAAGCATTTTAAATAATATCAGTAAATAAATAAATTATAAGAAGGGCGTATACCCCTGTGCCCAAGGAGTAATTTAGTTTTCCTACTAAATATCTCCTCAATGTGATGTTACTTGCTGACATATATAGGGAAATAATTTATTACATAGAACTTTCCTCATTAGAGGATTGCCACAAGGTCAAAGTGATACAGACAATTAATTTTCAAAATTGATTAAATACATTTTGTAAATACATTAACCCCTCAGCGTGGGAGCATTTAAATATATATTCTATGTTAAAGGAAATATTAATATCTCCTCTATGAGATGGCAGTTTATAAAGTCTGTTTTCTTGGTATATTTTCATTAAGAATCATAATAAAACAAACGTGGTGCATGTCGAACATGCTTGATCAGCACTCTGCAGAGAAGTAGTGTTTATTTTATGCGGGCACTGCACATCATTCCACGCTGATGGGTTAAAAAATTTCAAATTGTAATTGAAGTATACATACTATAAAGTAGAAAGTTTGCAAAGATAGTTTCTTAAAATTGAAATTGATTCTCTAATGGCATGATGGCAATTTTAGAAAGATACACTCTGTCCAAATCTAAGAAATTCCAAAATTTAGCTAAGAATCCTGGTATAGTACCTCTTGCCCTGATCATCAATCCTGTAATTGAATTAGGGTCGAATGTTTGAATGCATTAGACAGTAAAAGGCGTTCTCTGCTGATAAAGTTTTATTCAAACACATTTTTCTTACTCAGAAATCTATTCACGCGGTAATAATTGTAAAGCTACCTGACAAGGTACCTTAAGATCGTAGCTCAAGATATAAACTTATGTGAAAATCCCGAAGGGAACCGATGGTAACCGATGTAGTTTGAAACTTATCCAAGATGTCGGACCTTGAAGACTTCGATCATGTTTTTGGTATACGCGGAGAAGAGGAATTTGATAGAGTCTACCAAAGAATTCAACTGGAAGAACAGGAGAATCGGCATAATATTGCGCGTCGCAGACGTGTTTGTATACGGTATTATTTGCGGGATGCAAGCATAAATGCATTCCTCTATAGCAGACGAAAATATAACGGAAGTGGTTTTATTGCTGAGAATTCTGGGTAATTCATTGCCAATATTACGAAAACGTCAACATTCATGCATGACCGGTTAAGGCGGCCATTAATTAGATCTCAGCTCACCAGTGATTGGAAGTAATTTGAGTAGAGAGTAATGTATTTGCATACGACCCTTAGTCTGGTTAAGAAACTTCCCTCTAGAGGAGTACCCATGTCCCAAGCAGGATGAAATGGGATCAATTAATGAATCCTCATAAGATATACTTATTTTGCACAAACAGTTATCCTACCAAAATTCCTTTATTATATAGATAGATACATATACTACTATGTGATGTGGGATTTAAATTGAAAATAGGCCATATCAATCTGTTGAGTGTGGTAAGTGTAGTAAGTAATATAACATATAATAATACTTTTTTTGCATACCATAAAGCATTTCCAGCCATTTCTAATTTTTTTAAAATTATTGTTACAAATTACAAATTACTACCAGTAATCCATAATTTAAATGATCTCATATGACGAAAGTAAAAAATTAAAATGTACCTGTTGGTAGGTGCCGTCATCCTCAACTTTGTTAAAATATGTATATAAAATTAACTGGAGTGCTTTCGGAAGTTGTCTTCCATCTTCTGCAGGTTGGGCTTCTGCTACTCGTTGTTGTTGCGTATGCATCACACCCCAGTCAAACCCATTATACGAGATCGTCAAAAAACGTCAGTTGCTACTACAAACAGTTGGAGTATACATCACCGTACACAACAACAACAACGAGTAGCAGAAGCTCAACCTGCAGTAGATGGGAGATAACTTCAGAAAACGCTCCAGTTAATTTTATATACATATTTTAACAAAGTTGAGGACGACGGCACCTACCAACAGTTACAATTTAATTTTTAACTTTCATCATATGACTTCACCTCAATGGAATTTTACCAGTATTGAAATGATCTCATATTGCCATTTTTATATTTCTCTTCTTTTGAAAATGTATACTGACATAACTTTAAATAATTTTTATACAGATTGGTGAGTTCCACAAGGCAGACGGATATGATAACTTTCAGTGTACGTTGTGGTACAGCTGAAGGTGTGCTAACACATCATCTTCGTGCTGAAACTCATAGAGACCTTGCAAACTGGGCACGTGCATTAGTTCAAGGCAGTCACAGTTGTGCTCAAAACCAAAGAGAACTTTTGTGCCGTAAGTATTTATCTTATTTTCATTCATTTAGAGAGATATTGCCAGAGTTCACAATTTTCTTAATTTAAATATTTCAATTATTCAGTCATCATTCACTTAGGACTAGCCAATCATTTGCTACTAGGGTTTTCATGATTTTCAAATGCCAATAAGGAAAAATTCTGATTCAGTGTTATATCTTCTTTTTTTTTAACTCAAAAATGCAAATCATGTGAGGAAATATATTGGTTGGATGGAACATTTTTGGAGGATGTTACTTCAGTAATGAAACTTTTCCTCAAGAAGTTAGAAATTGCAGGAGACCTCTTCAAAAACATGTACTAATTAAAGAAAATTTAGTGACACATATAAATACAACATAAATTAATAATTTGAAGAAACCCCACATCCATAACATACCATATTATTATAAAGTATTGCATAGTCTTAAGCATATTTCATTCCCTCCATGGTATCTTTAACTTGTGGCTTGCATGCTTAAATGACCCCGAGAACTATACTGGTGGTAGCATTGCACCTGAAAGGGTTACCCATGCTGGACAGGTTGAAGACAATAAGTCAGACAAAAAAGTAACTTGGTCGAAAGAGTGACATTCTTTTACCATAAAAATACAACCATCAAGAAAAGCGGACATGTAGTAAAATTTTCCAGAGGTAAAAGTAGACCCCCATTCAATTTCCTGGACAACCCATGCCAAAGGCTCAAATACAGGGACAGGTTCCTAGAAACATGGAATGTTAGGACAATATATAGTCATGGGGCACTAGAAATATTAACACAGGAATTAGAATAATCAGCCTTGGATATAGTTGCTTTACAGGAAGTCAGATGGCCAGGAGAAGGTGGTCAGGAATCAGGAAGCTATGCATCATGCTATGGGAGTGCAGCAAGACCTGAATTTGGAATAGGTTTTTTTAGACCAAAGGAGGATTTTTTCCGCTATCCAAGATATTAAATTTGTTAGTGATAGGAAATTGTACATAATTCTAAAGGGTTAATAATGACATAGTCCACCGCTGTGATCTCGATGTAGCGTGCTGCCTTGTCACGCAGCAGGCCCGGGTTCGATCCCCAGTCAGGGCAGTTTTTCTGAGTGAGGTTTTTATTGGGGTTTTTCCTCACCTGTAAGACAAATGTCAGGAAAACTTTAAGGTCTAAATGGTTCCTGAAATCATATGGCCATCATCATCATCATCATCATCCTTCACCAGTGTGGAAAGCAACGGGAAGCTACCACATCTACAATTCCCTAGTAAAGCTGCAAGCATAGCATGAAAATGCTATGATTGCAGTGAAAGATCTGCCCTCGGGCAGAATTACTATGGATGGATGGATGGATGTATGACATGCTTTTGTAATCATAAATTTACATGGTTCTACAGAAGATAAGGATGACAAGATCAAGGATGAGTTCTATAAAGAATTAGAATGCACAATTCCCTAGTAAAGCTGGAAGCATAGCATGAAAATGCTATGATTGCAGTGAAAGACCTGCCCTTGGGTGAAATTTCTATGGATGGATGGATGTATGACATGCTTTTGTAATCATAAATTTACATGATTCTACAGAAGATAAGGGTGACAAGATCAAGGATAAGTTCTGTAAAGAATTAGAATGCATATTTGACAGTCTTTCACAATATCATATGAAAATTGTCTTAGAGATTTTAATGTAAGAGTGAGGCGGGAGGATATATTCAGGCCAACAATAAGCAAATTCAGTATTCATAAAGATTGTAATAAGTAGAGTCCGGATGTTAGGCACTTAAAAAATTCAAAATAGACAGGCAAAAAGGCACTAAAAACCATTAATATAGGCACTAAAAAATTCAAAATAGGCTCTTACAAAAAATGGACTACAACATACATTTTTACAGTCTTAGGTTAAGAATATAAACATATTTATGCTGTCAATAGTATGTGAAGATATCAGAGATATTTTTGGAATTTGTTTTGCCTTTTTACAAAGAGCAGACTTAAGGTACGTACACACTTGCACGCCATTAAAAAATTGGTGTCATCTATTGCAGTGGCTCATGAAGTGCACACTTTTATCGCCAAATCTTTAAATATAGCATTATTATTAAATAAAAATTTAAATGCCATCAGTCCTATCAGAGATTCTGTGTTTTGCAATAAGCGCGATAGAGACATGGTTGGTTACACCTGCTCTGCAAAATGTCTACTGAAGGTTTGTGGGTTTCCTATGGATCGCAGGAGGTTCGTTGCGATTAATAATTTTGGCGAACACAAGATGATCGGCGTGTGCGTGTATATGCACCTTTATGTTTTGCAGAGTGTATGTGCTGCGAAATGTGGCACTTTGCAGAACAATATTGAACCGTCACTTGAGAATATTTCCACACCAAATTCTTTTACAAAATTGGTCAGTTTGTCTTTTACTGTTGTCCTCTCTTTAGTCATCGTAAAAAAAAACTGAAGACATTTATTGGGAATTTAACACTACTTTATAAAGCCAGTAGGGCTTCTATTGATGATTTTATTATTAATTTAACACTTCTCACAGAAGGATAAATTATATTTGAAGAGAAAAATGTTCGCCTAGACCGAGACTCTTCTTAACTAAGAAGCTGCCATTTGCAAAGATAGAAGCTACGGTTTCAAGCATTTGGTGCGAGGAAATTACAATGTATATAAGAGAAAAAATTACGTCTAGATCGCAACTCGCCTCGGTAGCTCAGTTGGTAGAGCACTTGGCCCGGAAAGCCAAGGATCCCAGGTTCGAGTCTCGGTCTAGGCAAAAATTTTTCTCTTCAAATATATTAAAATTCTCTGTTTGTATTTGTTGTTCCTTTCTTTTATATTTCTGATTTTCATTACAGACTATATATATTTTGTTTTTTCTTAATTTATCTGCAGATGCATTTTATTTGCTGTTTTTTTAATGTTTTAAATATTTTCCATATATAATTTTCGGTCCAGCTGATAATATCAATATTATCTGTGGAAGCCAATATCTGTATTGATTTATGGAATATTGTATCTCTCAACTGGATGTCAGTATTTCTAATAACTCTTTCCAGCGCTATGTTAAGAAGTAAACATGAAAGTGAGTCTCCTCGTCTTAATCCGTCCGAGGATCCAGAAAGTCTGTTTGAATTCCGACAAGACATTGACTATTCTCCAACCTAATAAGTTTCTCTGGTATTTTAAATTCTTCCATTGCTATATATATATATTTCTTTCCTATTGATACTTCCATATGCCGATCTATGATCAATAAATATATTATGGATTTCTATGTTATATTTTTTTTTTCCAGAATCTGTCTTAATCTAAATATCTGGTCAATTGTACATTTTCCTTCATGAAATGCACATTGATAAGTTCCAATACTGGTAATTATATTATTTTTGGTCTGGACATCTTACCTCAATATTAATGTTGATTTGTTCTTGGACATGTTTCAAAACAATTCTGTTTTATCGTCAGCTTTCCCAGACAGACCAAAAATAATATAATTAAAATAACCTCAAAATATAACTTCCTAAAATTAAATTCTAATACTGGTGTTCCCCTGAAAAACAAAAAAGCATGGATAACTCTTACATATACAGGAAAAGAAACATCAAAGTTAGCCAGTACATTAAAGAAAGCTGACAAAAACATAAAAATAGCATACAGAACTAATAACAAATTAAATAACATAATAAGCAATAACATCGAAGAAAATAACAATTTCAGTAGTAAAGGAGTATATAAATTGACATGTAGACAACATATTTTATCTAGCAAGATCAAACATAAGTTTTAATATTAGATTTAAAGAACATTTTCGAGACTTTATTCATGCAGAAGGAAAATCAAGCTATGCAAGATATGTTATCAATGTCCACCGCTGTGGTCTCGGGGTAGCGTGCTGCCTTGTCACGCAGAGGGCCTGGGTTTGATCCCCGGTCGGGACAGTTTTTCTGGGTGAGGTTTTTATCGGGGTTTTTCCTCACCTGTAAGACAAATGTCAGGAAAACTTTAAGGCCCAAACAGTCCCCGAAATCATATGGCCATCGCAATCATGATCATTCATATTCATCTTAGATTAAGCTTAGGATTAGGAACTCTCCTGGCGCACCACTATCATCATCACCCATCACATAATCGGGGCAACATAACCCCACCTTCCAGGCGCCCCAACCTCAGAAGTGGGTTACAAGTATGCCATGCCAGGAGAGAACACCAGGAATGTTGAAAGGCAACCTGGGGCATTTGGGAAAAAAATAAATATGTTATCAATGAAGGACATTGTATGTTAGATATTCAAAACACCCTAACAACAATGCACAGAGAAAATAATCCTGCTAAGATAAACATACTCGAGGAGATGGAAATTTTGAAGGCAGTTAACAACGACCATCTGATAAATGAAAACTCACCCAGTATGTGTAATCCCCTCTACCAGATTTTCAGTGGAACACCAGTATTGAGTCAGGGGTTGACAGATAAGAACCCATATCCTGTTACTTCTGCTGACGATGGGACTGGTCCCAAAAGCACTACAGATAATTAGTAATCTTTCAGTTGAGGAGATGGATCTTTAAGGTAAATATTTCATAATTTTATATTTTAATACGTAAGTATGCTTCGTGAGTTATCTTCTCACAGACTTCATCAAAGCAGTCTATCCTTTTAACTCTCTCTTGTATTCCTAAAACATTATCAGCTGTGGTAGTAAGTAACTTTTTGTATAATGATGCAATAACTGGTCAACATGATTTTTGACTCATGAGTACCAATAGTTGTACTTAATGCAGTTTTTTATTGTGTTTTCAAATATGTATTCGGAATTTCTCCATTGTCCACAGTTTTTTTTATTTTAATTTTAATTAATGGATTTAAATAATTATTTTTTTAATAAACTTTTTTCATCCATTTGTCCATTGTAAAATAAAACGGGGAATTTCATCAGGAGATTCCAGCTATGGAAAAGAGATATCAAGGCAAATGGAATCATAATATGCTGGCCGATTATTGTTGGACCATCAAGAGGGATGCTCCACAGGCGAAATATAGCAGAAAATCATCATTTCTTACTTTCTAGGTGAGTCCAAATGTTCGAATATTGTGTAGTTACGAATGTAGAAAATATTAAAGTGTTTGAAATTATAAATGCCTGTCTCTTGGAAACCTTGTGTGATGGAGAAAACCCGATATAACATTTGAATTCAGGAGAAAAAATACTATCAGAATCAAATATTTTTCTTTCTGAGACGAAAAAAAATTATTTTTTGTTGCTCAGTGTAATCATTAACGTTAGTGACAGAATCAATTCCTTCTTGACTAGATTTATTTATTTCTTCATTTAGTTTAGTTTGATATTGTATTAATTTATCTGGTTCTTTCAATTTATTTACATTATATTGCTTTTACTTATTCACACATTCCTTTTTATAGTTATTTATCTTAGCTCTAATTATGCTGCCATGACTAGGAAATAAGTAAAGTTAATATTTAACTTATTGTAAATCAATGGTAAAGAGAAAAATTTTTGCCTGAACTGGGAATCGAACCCCAAACCTTTAGCTTTCCGTGCTAATGCTCAGACCACTGAGCTAATCCAGGCTTCATTCCCATCCAAGCAGAAATCCTTCCTTTACCTTACTCTACTGGTCCCACATTCAATTGCAATGAATCATCATTCTCAAATGCACAATGAATGGCTTCTACCTGAAGAAGACATGAAGGGACTCCACACAGCTATAGCATTACTTATTAAATTAATATTGAGAAGCTAAAGCTATTACTGTCATAGAAATAAGTAAATTAATGAACACAATTAAATTATTAATTAAATAAAAATAAAACGTAGTTTTATTTGATTTTCATATTTATTATATAATTCAGTGACAGCTGTTTCGGTACACTGTACCTTCTTCAGACATGTTAACAAATTCCAACTGATCTAAACAACAATACAACAATATTTATTTAAATTTTTAAATTTAACAAAGGGGATTCATTCAAATCAAGTTGAGAATTTAACAGTTTTAAAAAAAAACTGTTAAATTCTCAACTTGATTTGAATGAATCCCCTTTGTTAAATTTAAAAATTTAAATAAATATTGCTGTATTGTTGTTTAGATCAGTTGGAACACAATTCATAATTTGTTAACATGTCTGAAGAAGGTACAGTGTACCGAAACAGCTGTCACTGAATTATATAATAAATATGAAAATCAAATAAAACTACGTTTTATTTTTATTTAATTAATAAATATGGATTTTCATCAAGTAAACACCAACTCATTAAAATTCATCGGAGAACATATTGTTTAAACAACTCACCTCATAGGATTCCTATGAGGTGAGTTGTTTAAACAATATGTTCTCCGATGAATTTTAATGATTATACCTCATAATGTTTACTTCCCAACATTAATTAAATATAATTAAAGACTACTTAAACACCAACTCAATTGATTATACAATTAAATTATTGTAAATCATTGTGTATTTGTGAATGATGATTCATTGCAATTGAATGTGGGGCCAGTAGAGTAAGGTAAAGGAAGGATTTCTGCTTGGATGGGAATGAAGCCTGGATTAGCTCAGTGGTCTGAGCATTAGCACGGAAAGCTAAAGGTTCGGGGTTCGATTCCCGGTTCAGGCAAAAATTTTTCTCTTTACCATTGATTTACAATAATTTAATTGTGTTTATTAATTTACTTATTTCTATCATAGTAATAGCTTTAGCTTCTCAATATTAATTTAATTAATATTTAACTCTTTTAACATATAAACTACATTTTTTAGACATAAGTTCCGTTTACAAAATTATCATTTTATTCTCCTTTACAATCTATCCACATCATTATCTCTCAAGAACTTTGTTAAATTTTGTGATGCTTTCTTATACTTTGATCTATTTAAATAAGTTGTATTTTACAGGATGTTTATGGCAGGGGCAGCCTGCACAATTAGTTCTGCACTACGAGAATGGATTCACCCTCATGGAAGTTCTTAACACTTTGACAAGACGAGAACCTAGAACTCTATGGAAATTTCCATTTGAAAGATTGCGAATGTCTGCAGATGATGGTGCTCGATTACTCTGGCTTGACTTCGGTGGTGAAGAAGGAGAGATGGTGAGTTCTAGTTGTAAAATAGTTAATGTAATTTATGATTATTTCTACTTGTAGCAGAAAGTCTTTATAACGAAGATTTGTAGAAGTGTTTAATTTCTTATATACTTGAAATGAATTAAACAGAGCACAATTGATAAGCCACAATAAAACTTTCTTTGACCACTTTACAGTTTTCCTTAGAATAGAGTAATAGGACAAGTACTAATCAGCTCTGTCAACACCCTTCATGTGTTTATTATATTGAATAATACAAATGGGTTTCTGTTTTACTTCTTCATTTCTCCTGGGAACATCAACCATAGATGAATTATGCATTGTGGACATCATGTTGAAAACATGAGTATCCTTCCAGATTTGAAGAAGAATATCCCCTTTTCACCTGAACGTACTTTCCCCACGTTTGAGAGACTATGATTCATTTTTCAAATCTGGAGGAAGACCTCTGTTCACCCTGATTGTTCCACGCACTCTTATATGTCTAGAAAGGAGATTTTGAGCAATATCTACACTATTATAGTAGATATCTTGATATACTTGGTAATTTTGATCAAGGTAAGGTTCCGACAAGGGTTAAATAGTATCCTGTAATTTTTTTCCTTGTCCCGAATAAATTTCTAAATTCCCAATATAGCCAGAAGTGCTTTCTGTAACCACATGAACAAGTAGATCATATTTTATTATTTTCCTTGGATTATATGTTCGTATACGAAGCCTCTCTCTCCAAGGAATCATAGCCTCATCCAATGAAAGTTGTTGATTTGGTTTATAAACTGTCTGAAATCTTTCAAGGAAAAAATCTACTAAGGGCTGAATTTTGAAAAGTCTGTTAGTTGGCTCTTTTTGCAGAGCATTATTGTTGAAATGCAAACACCACCAAATTTGTTCAAATCTATTGTGACTCATAATACTCCTAAAAATTGGAGTGTCTAAAAATGGATCAGTTGACCAATAATCCTTCAGTCTATCTTTTTTTTTATTTGCCCCATGAGAATAATTATTGCAAAGAACTTTTTCATTTCTGCTATACTGACATCTGACCATTTCAGCCCTTTAGATGAGGAAGTATATTTATCATGATTTTGTAAATGATATAAATTAGTTTCCTCACATAGCATTTGAAAGAATTGATCACCAAAAAAAAAAATCTAATATATCAGAAATTTTTGTTGGGTCAGAGGGAATTTGTTTCACCTCTGGATTTCCAGAAAAAGGTTCTAAGTTCGGTGTTTTGTCTTTCTTGGCCCATGTGTTTGCCCCCACCCTAGAATTATCATCACTTTCATCAGAACTTGTCTCATTGTCACTGTAAGTTTGCACTGGTTGCATAGTTTTTGTTTTCTTTACAATCTTTGAATCATCATCACTGTCATCGTCACTATCAGTAAATAAATCATCAGGGACATCTGATAAATTATCATCATCATCATCATCTTCATTCATGGATTAGGTCTGTTGACCCATTCCGACTTCAGCCCATCTCTTTCTAGGTCTGCCCACATCTCGGGTGCCTTTAGGTTTGCATTTTGTTATTTATTTTGGATATCTGTCTTCATTCTTTCTGTCTATGTGTTGCTTCCATTTTTGTCTATATGTATCCATTTTATCAGTTATTGCAAATATTTCAAGTTCCTGTCTTATTTCTGTGTTCTTGATTCTGTCTTCCTTAGTGCACCCTTTAACAGATCTCAAAAATTTCATTTCTGCCGCCGTTATCCTACTTAGATCTTGTTTTTTATGTATCCAGGCTTCTGAACCATAGAGCAGTACCGGTACTGCCAACGTTTTGTAAAATTTCAATTGGGTCTCTCTTGTTGTTTTGTTATTTAGTGTTCGTTTTATCG
This sequence comes from Diploptera punctata, assembly GCA_030220185.1. Taxonomy (NCBI): domain Eukaryota; kingdom Metazoa; phylum Arthropoda; class Insecta; order Blattodea; family Blaberidae; genus Diploptera; species Diploptera punctata. The sequence goes on from JASPKZ010003857.1 coordinate 5,885,556, forward strand.
TACCACATATTCCCTGGAATTTTGCTATTTTATTATTTATATCATTATCATAATTAAATTAAATGTCACATCCTAGATAATTGAGATGGTTCACCTGTTCTATGATTTTGTTTCCTATTACTATTTTCGATCTGATTTGATTTTTCCCTTGGAATGCCATTACCTTAGTTTTTTCTATGGATATTTTGAGATTATATTGTTCACATATATTATGTAGTTTAAAAATATTCCTCTGAAGTTCGTCTTCTGTATTTGCTATTATTACCTGGTCATCAGCGTATAATAATGTTTCTGATAAATTATCTGCATTTAATTCTGCTATAATTTCTTCTCCCGTGAGAATTTTTTTCTTATGATACGAACTTGCTGCATGCGTCATGTTGAACAAACAAACTGACTTGTGAATGGAGACTACGACTGGAGAGTATGTTCAGTGCCCACGTGTTGAGTTAGTTCTAAGAAAGGGTTTATTGTGCAGCAAGGGGAGAAGTTGATGATTCAGCTACAGCTCATGTTATGGTCAAATGATGTCGACACAAGAACTTCATGACGCCTGAGAGCAATGTATAGTGAGTGGAAATCTATCACGCATTGAAAACGCAAAATTGCATTATCCATCTCACACAGTTGAGGGGCTTAGTGGAATAAGGGCCCATCCCAACCAATGGTTGATTTTTAGTTATTTGCAGATTATGTATCCAGTGGCCATCTTCTGTTAATCTTTAGAAGCTCATAATTCTAACTTTGCTCAAAAGAGGTTAAATGAGACTTTATGTCTAAGAAAAATTTCTAACTTCTTCACGCGCGCGGGAAATAAAGGCCCATCCCAACTGCTGACACGTGACCGTATATTGTCCGCTACACAGAGCACAGTCCTCTGTGGTCCGGTTACAATACTGACTAGCATTGCTGGCAAATATCAGTAAATGCAGAATGGCTGATGCGGCAGGTTGTTGTGCAAATGGAAATAGTGTAATAAAACCTAAGAAAATAAAAATAAATGTACAAGAGTGGAATAAAACGAAGCAGAAAATTTTACGAAACAGTGGAAAGAAATATATATAAATATATATCGGCCTGAATCAGTTGCTTCAAGAGGTGCAGATGAAATTGCCAGTTGTTTATTAAAAGCTGTGCCACTGATTGAAAAATGTGCTAATAAAAAGAAACTTAAAGCGTATATAGTGATTCATGTGTTGGTTAAAAGAAGAATTTTACAATAATGGGACTTAGGCTGTACATTATTGATTGTGGTTGATTTGAAGAAATTTATAAAGAAGGCATGATGACATTTGTACCACCTGTACACAGCAGCCCTAAATCAGATAATGATGATACAAATGCTGCATATATAGATTAATGAAATATTCAAGTTAAAAAATGTTATTTAATTTGTTTATTTATGTTGTATCTTTTATATTCTCAGTTTTCTTTTTCTTTGATTAGACATATGAAACAATATAGTGATCTATACATTTACAGGCAGAAAGCTTATTTTATGTACAAGACATGTACCAAATATTATCAATATGTGTTCTATATATTTTACTCAATATAGAATTTAATAAAATGCAATTTTTCTCCAAAGTTAGTGCAGTTGGGATGGGCCCTTATTCCACTGACCCCCTCAGTTGAAAACCTCCAACGCAACTTTGCGTCACCCATCTGCAATATGTTAAAATGGTGACACAATAGGATATTGTATTGGAAGAGGAGGAGCAGAAGATCAACTTAATTACTGGTGGCCTCCCAGGTAAAATAAATAAGAGTCCATTGGATTAATTGTAGATATTAAGACAATTTCACTGCATAAGGGCATGTAACCAACATTCCAAAATATATCAAAATCTGGATTGGTGAGTTAAAAACATTTTCCATGGGTTAATTAATAGTGAGTCAGCTCATTATTTTGGAAATCTGTGTTTCAAATTTCAGCTAAATGCAAATTTTTGTGAAAAGATACAATGTAACTTTTCAATATCTCATTAACTTGAATTAAACATTTACATGGTTATTTTCAGGAGCTGGACCTGGAATGCTGCCCAAAACCACTGGTGTTTATTCTCCACAATTTTTTGTCAGCAAAGATCCATCGTCTTGGCCTTTATGCATAATGTTGCCAGCTTCCTATTGATTGATTGATGAATGAATGAATTTGCAGTAAACCTTGCCATGAGTGGAGAAATTGTACAGACATACTGCCATCAGTTCTCATCATTTTCTTTTTATAAAATCCTTAATGTAGTTTCTTCATTCCAAACATTTCATGACTATATTAAATTAATATTGAGAAGTAATTATTATGAGGTATAATCATTGAAATTCAACGGAGAAAAATGATCTCCAGTGAATTTCAATTTCACGATTAAATTAAATACAGTTACATAGAATGATTTAGAATTCCAGTTGTACATTTCTGGACATGGGCTTCTGCTCCTCTATAACTCCTAGAACTGTGTACCAGGAATTCTGAAACACCATGTTTAAAAATTCAAAGTTTCACTTATTATAGACCTAAGACTTGATTGGATGAAGAAGAAGAAGAAGAAGAAATTTTTTCACTAGAATGATATAAAATGAATGAATGTAAATGAATCAACTCATGAGTTCACCATTATTCCATATTTTTTTTGTTCCCCATCCTCACTGCATATGTTTGATGTGAAAATGTAATAATTCTTGTATTCACGTAGACTTTCACGGCCGGAGTTGCTATGATGATCTTGATGATGATTTTTGGGCTGTGGGCCGTGGTCATGAGGCTTGTAGTTACCCGATGTTTCGCCAGAGACTGCGTCTGGCCAGTCTCAAGACAGCCCTTGAGGATGCCAGACGCAGTCTCTGGCAAAACGTCGGGGAACTACAAGCCTCACGACCACGGCCTACAGCCCGAAAATCTTCATCATTATCATCGTAATGATTCTTGTTACTAAGTTGATAAAATTGTCAAGTTATTTCATACATGTGCACTTAGAGATGGGATATACAAAAATATGGATATTTAATTTTCAGTAAAAATTGGTTTTTCATAATAATTCATACATTTTTCTTCCTGAATTTAATTTTTTCTTACTTACTTACTTACTCACTGGCACTATCGAACCCGTAGGTTCATGGCCGCGCGGACATAAGCTCTCCATACATCCCTATCCTGAGCTAATGCTTTCCAATCATTTCCTGTATAATCTACTTCCCTCAAATCATAGTTAATGTTGTTCTCCCACCTCATTCTTGGTCTACCAACTGGGCGTTTTCCTTCTGGCTTTCCTACAAGAAGTTTCCATGCACGTCTTTCATTCCCCATACGCGCAACATGTCCTGCCCATCGCAATCTACGGGACTTAACTGTTCTTATTATATCTGGCTTCCTATAAAGACCATGTAGTTCATTGTTATGTAGTCTTCTCCATTCACCTGTCTGTTCATCTCTCTTTGGTCCAAAAATTTTCCTAAGAACTTTATTCTCAAATACTCGTAATCTCCTTTCCTCCCTTAAAGTAAGAGTCCATGTTTCGCACCCATATAATGTAACTGGTAGAATAATAGTTTTATATATTTTCAGCTTAACGTTTTTTGAAAGGAGTTGGGACATCAAAAGTCTCTGCAATGCATAATAGCATGCATTTCCAGAATTGAGCCTATGTTTAATTTCTTTGTGCATCTCATTCCTATTTGTGATTATTGTTCCTAGATATTTGAATTCAGCCAATTCCTCAAAATTTCCCTCATTTGTCATTAGCTGTCCATTTCCATTATATAATGTATTTCTACGTGTGACCATATATTTAGTTTTACTGATATTTACTTCCAGTCCCAATTTCTTAGTGTTACTCAATAGTGTGTGCGTATTGGCCTTTAGTATCTCCTCGCTATCGGCCAGTAGTACCACATCATCAGCATAAACTAACAGCTTATTAATACCATTCAGTTGTAAGCCTTCCTTATTCTCTAAAGATTTAATGGCATGCTCTAGTACAAAATTAAATAGTAGAGGAGATAGTGCATCTCCTTGCTTCAACCCATTCTGGATTTCAAAAGTGTCTGAAAACTGTTTGCCTACACGCACCCTACTCGTTGAGCCATTTAGACACATTCGTATAAGTCTAACTAACTTTTTGGGAATTCCGAACTCCAGCAGGATACTATATAACTTCTCCCTCTTAATTGAATCATATGCTTTTTTGAAGTCTACATATAGTTGATGTACAGTACCATTATATTCCCATTTCTTTTCTAAAATCTGTCTTATACTAAAAATCTGATCTGTTGTAGACCTGTTTCTTCTAAATGCACACTGATGATCTCCTAGAATGTCATCAATATAGGGAGCAAGTCTGCTTACTAATATATTTGTTAGAATTTTGTACGAAGTTGAAAGTAATGAGATGCCCCTATAGTTGTTGCAATCAGTTTTATCTCCTTTCTTATAAATTGGTACGATAATTGATTCCTTCCATTCATCTGGAAGAGCTTCTTTTTCCCAAATCATACTAAGCAACCAGCGTATCTTGTCCATCAATTTTTCTCCCCCTGATTTTATCAGTTCTGCTGGGATCTCATCTGAACCTGATGCTTTATACATCTTCAATTTTTCAATTGCCATTTCAACCTCTAATGCACTTGGCTCTGCGACTAGCATTTCTGCTGTCTGTAACTTATCCTCCTCAATGTCCTGTTCTGTATGTACATTTAATAGCTGATTAAAATAACTTTTCCATCTATTTAATATACTCTTGGAATCTGCAATCATATCCCCATTTTCATTCCGAATTATGTTTGTTCTAGCCTGAAACCCTTTCTTCTCTATACTAATTCCCTGATATAATTCTCTAATGTTCCTATTTTTTGCATTCATTTCAAGATCATTAATCTTCTCTCTCAAATATTCCCTCTTTTTACTCTTTAGTAACTTGGTGGTTTCCCGTCTAACACTACCCAATTGCTCTAAATTTACCTCATTTGGCTCGTGTAACCATTTAATTTTTGCTAGCTTTCTTTTCTTTACAATGTCGGCACATTCCTCATCAAACCATTTCTTGTTTTGCCTCTTTTTTAAACAACCAATGCTTTCTGATGCTGACAATTTAATAGTATCTCTTATAGCCTCCCATTCTTTATTTATATCAGTTTCTTCTTCGTTTGCCACATTGTCATCTGAAGATTCCAGTACTTCAAATCTATTAGCAATTTTGATTTGGTATTCTTGCCGCATTTCATCATTTTTCAAGTTTTTTAATTCATATTTTACTGAATCATCTTTAGCGTTTGTTCCTCTCATAAGCGATAGCCGTTGTCTGATTTTCACCCTGACCAGATGATGATCTGAATTGCAGTCTGTCCCTCTAACTGATCTAACATCAATGATGCTACTGTGCCAGCGTTTATCCACTAATACATGATCTATCTGGTTCCGAGTCTCTCCATCTGGGGACGTCCAGGTGTATTTATGAATATCCTTATGCTGAAATGTTGTGCTCTTAACAATGAGATTCTTTGATGTGGCAAATGTGACTAATCTAACCCCGTTGTCGTTACTATCTTCATGAAGACTGAATTTGCCTATTGTTGGTTTGAATATATCTTCCTGCCCCACTTTTGCATTAAATCTCCTAAGACAATTTTCATATGATATCGTGAAAGGCTATCAAATAAGCATTCTAATTCTTCATAGAACTCATCCTTGATCTTGTCATCTTTATCTTCTGTGGGGGAATGTACATTTACAATTATAAAATCATGTCGTTTACCCTTTAGAATTATGTATGATATCCTATCACTAACAAACTTAATATCTCGGATAGCGGATAGGATCCTCCTTCTGACTAAAAAACCCGTTCCAAATGCAGGTCTTTCTGCACCCCCATAGTATAATGCAAAGCTTCCTGATTCCTGACTACCTTCTCCTGGCCACCTAACTTCCTGTAAAGCGACTATATCCAAGGGCGATTTATCCAATTCCCGCGTTAATATCTGTAGTGCCCCGCTATTGTATAAAGTCCTAACATTCCATGTTCCTAGGAACATGTCCCTGTGTTTGAGCCTTTGGCATGGGTTCCCTGAAGTAGTCCCCGCCCGGAGAACCGAATGGGGGACTATTTGACCTCCGGAAAATTTTACCCCAGTAGAACCCATGTCCGCATTTCTTGACGGTTGTATTTTTACGGTGAAAGATCGTCACTCTTTCGACCAAGGTACTTATTTCGTCTGGCTTATCACCTTCGACCAGTCCGGCATGGGTAACCCTATCGGCAGCAATGCTACCGCCGGCATAGCTCTCAGGATCATTTAAGCACACAAGCCACTCCACCACGACAAGGTAAAGATACCATGGAGGGGAATTTAATTTTTTCATCATATAGAATTTTTATCTCTAACATACATTGTAAATGGTAAATATGCACTTTATTCTGATATACCTGAAAATTAATTAATGGTTTTTGTACATTTTTACCTTTGGGATGTCTCTCTTTAATAAATTAAAGAGAATATTTATAGCCCTATAATGAGGTCATATGGTTACATATGAAAGCATGGTGTTTATTAAAAGATAGTAAAAGAAGGATGTCAATGCAGAACTCACGAATATGTGGGCCAATTAATGAAAATGAAGAGTTTGGAACAACAAAGATATGTAATAAGAATTAAATGAATCGTGATTTCTTCTTACCTCATACTTCTATGTTTTTTTAAACACAGCACTGCAGTATTGGCAACCCATTGTCACCATCGTCAGCTGTTTTCACGACTGTCAATTTTTTCTTTTGCCAGTAATTATCCAAACTGCCATCTGGTGTTTTTTCAAGGAATTATTTTCTAAACTGCCATCTGGTGTTCTTTTGAATGAATAATTTTCTAAACTGCCATCTATTGTATTTTTGAAGAACTTTGTAATCAAGCTCAGTTCGTCTGGAATCTTGAAGTTCATGGTTCTAGTATGGTTTTTTTGAATATATATTTTTTCCCAAACTGTTAAATCCAAAGATTTAGATAGATGTTTCAAAAATTTTGCTTCTTTTTCAATCCTATGATGCTCTAATAAATTATGTGCTGCTATAGGTGATTTTTCAATTTCTCCATTCTTTATGTTTCTGAAGTGTTCTTTTTTTTATAGTTTCCAAGTTCCTTTTTGTTTTTCGTAATATATCCTGTTGCTGTGTTTAAAAAAACATAGAAGTATGAGGTAAGAAGAAATCACAATTCATTTAATTCTTATGAATTGAACCTCATAATATTAAAAATTCCCAAATTTAATATATAAAAATAAATATTTAATATTTAATTTTAGGAAGTTATATTTTGAGGTTATTTTAATTATATTATTTAGGTCTGGACATCTTACCTCAATAATAATGTAAGCTGACGATAAAACAGAATTGTTTTGAAACATGTCCAAGAACAAATCAACATTAATATTGAGGTAAGATGTCCAGACCAAAAATAATATAATTAAGATATGTAATAACTATGTGAAAAGCCACAGATCATTCAAATAATTGAACAAATCAAGAATCCCATATACAGTATCTGCTCTATAGTGCAACAGGCCTATAGAAGGCTCTTGACTTATCAGCCAACTCCTGACCTCATATCTACATATTTGAATCACAGAGGTGGACAATCCTGCCAGGATAGGTGTGTCATGTGGTAAACATGCGAGTCCCCTGCTGTTTTTCTCAACTTGAAGCTACCAGCTGTCATAATTATTGAAATTCATCACATTCCTGGATAGATATTAGCCAAATTTTCATGAGAAAATTTGTTTGCACATGGAGATTCAAACTAAATGCACATCCCATTGCTTTAACCTAATGCAAGATGCTTTACACTCCTAAGTCAGTGTAGGACCATAAACAGCATATTAAAATACTGTTGATAAAGGATGTACATTGGGGGCACGCCGTAGCATAGTGGTTAAGGCACTGAGCTACAAGCCAAAAGGTCAAGGGTTCAAGTCCGGGTGGGGTCAGGATTTTTAAACTGACCCAAACCTTCTGGCAGCACTATGGCTCTGGGGTCGTCTCAGCCTCTAATGGAAATGAGTACTAGACACTTGTTCGGGGGGGTAAAGGCAGCCTTCATGCAGGGCTGACAACCCGGCTGACATCAAGTGCCGATTGTCCAGAAATAGTGGGAGCCTTAACCTCCTACTACCCCAAGGGCCTCCTGAGGCCTGTAGTGGGATTACTTTACTTTAAAGAATGTACATTCTCAACTGAATGGTTTTGCTTCAAATTTCAGGTAATATTTAACAAAATTGTTGTGTAAAATTTAACACAAGTATTTCTCATATAAAATTATTTTAAAAATGCAGAATATAATGAAACAACAAATAAAATATGTTGTTGTTATCAAATACTGGACCTTGGTAATGAAGCTATTAGCGTTTTTGATCTCCGATATTTCTCTATGGTAGATCCAACAGGTAATACTTATTGTATATTTTTTCTTTCACTCACCTCGTAGAAGGCCATTGGACGTCAGTTGTGAATGTGACACAGCATTGAGAATGTGACGAAACCCTGGGTCTGCGAGGAGTTATGAAGTATGAGGTGAGTGAAAGAAAAAATATACAATATTAAAAACCTCATAGTGTTATTTCCTATCTACATAACTTAATAAGATAATACTTATATTTGAAGAGAAAAATTTTCGCCTAGACTTCACAGGTTTGTAGATGTTCTTCATTCATTTCTTAATCTTTGTTGCATAGAGGACAATTTGGATTCGTGTAAATTCCTATTTTTTGTAAGTGTTTGACCAAATAATCATGTTCTGTAAGCAGTCTGAATTTTGCTACTGCAGTCTTCTAATAGAAGAATAAAGGATATGAGGTGAGGTATTAAAAATATTAATTTAATTCTTAAATTAAACCTCATAGTGTTTTTTCTCTGAGAAAGTTAAATAAAGTATATATTTCATTGACTATAAATTATTAATGTTCCGTGCCGTAGCCGAGTGGTTAAGGCAGGAAGCCGTGGTGCAGAGCTACGGGACTTGCGCTGGTTCGAGTGTCCATGGGGGAAGAAATTTTCTCATGGTATTTCGGCCAGTATGGGACCGGTGCCCACCCAGCATCATGATGCATTTGGGTAGCTACAATAAGTAGCGGCTCCAGGTTGAGAAAACCAGCTGTAACGGCTGGGGGACTCGACATGCTGACCACATGTCACCCCATCACTGGCTGATAATCATCTACCTCTGTGATTGACACATGTGAATGTGAGGCCAGCAGCCGGCTAGTAGGCTAAGGGCCTTCTAGGCCTGTCCTGCCACGAGTTTTTATAAATTATGAATCTTATTATAAGAAAGATTATTATATTTTTATTTTTAAGTACAGAAAATAATTCAATTGCAATGGATACCTGCACATTGTGGAATTGCTAATAATGACACTGCTGATTTTCCTGCAGTTTTACATGGAATTTCTGGAATAATATCTGGTTTCTTTACTAAAATAATCTTCTAGACTGCAGTTTTGGAGCTGTATCTCCATCATCAGTAGTCTCTCTTTGACCTGTGTTATGTTGTCTGCCAAGAAATGGCATAACACCGGTTGAAGAGAGGCTACTGATGATGGAGATTTAGCTCCGAAACTGCACTCTAGGAGAATAAAGGATATGAGGTGAAGTATTAAAAATATTAATTTAATTCTTGAAGTATATACTTTTTTTATAAAGTGGATTTATTGATTTAATGTATGGTATAATTAGAAAGCATATTGTATATTATTTTTTTTAATCAGCCGCGGTGGACTAGTGGATATGCTCCTTGCCTCTGGTCCTGAGGGTCACAGGTTCAAACTCGGCCGGGGTCGATGGATTTTTAGGACGGAAAATCCAAGGAGCAAGTCCTCCAGGAGGGACTTTAAACCGTGGGTCCCGAGTCTGAAGATTTTCAGGCTCGTAAAAGACCCTTAAGCCTGAATGAAAGGCCTCTAAGCAAAATTTATCGAATTTTCCCGTCGTAGTACTACCTTGGTTTCCTAGATGTCAGTATGAGGCAGAACGCTGACCACGGGCCACTCAAATGACATCTATACGAAAACAAGTGTAACTAAATTAGTATGGTTCAAATTCTTCCCTATAGGGGGAGAGCGCCTAAATCTCTGTTAAGGGAAACATGGGCTTACAAGACAAGAATATTTTTTTATTTTAATATTAGGTAACAATTCGAGTATATCTTAATTATTTCAAAATTTATTATTTCATTTATACATTTACAGAGTTATTTAATAGTTTTATATTAGTTATTCTGCAGCAGAGGAGAATGTTAGGGTGGGAGCCTTAGCTTAGTTGTCTGAGGCCAGAATAATTACAGATTCGTTTTAGGATTAATACTTATCCCATTAACTTTTTGATTAATTCCAAACGTATCCAGTTGCTTATTATCAGTTTGTTTTAATTAATGAAAAATTAACATTTGGTTTTATTTAACAGATATTGAATTTGAAAAATTGGATAAATCAAAAGTAAAAAAAAAAAGTAAAGTATTTCACCAGAGTATTGTAGGCCCCTTGAAAATGTAGTTTAACTAAAAAAAAAGAGTGAATATTTTGATGCTACATTTAGTATATATACAAAATTAGATATTGGACTAGAGGCATGAAAATATAGAAATTTGTGAATACTTTATGACTAGGTACCTATGTAGAAAATAGTTTAAAAGTAGCAAATGCATTGCATTCATTTGTTTCTATATAATACAGAGATTGTCTCTTTTGTTGTTATTTTCAAATCATACAATGCCATACATATCTTTTTATATTTTATAATGATGGTTGGACTTTAATTGAAGCAACTGTTTATTTGACTACCTATGTAGAAAATAGTTTAAAAGTTTCAAATGGAATGCAGTAATTTGTTTCTAAATAATACAAAGATTGTCTGTTTTTTTAAATTTTTTTGTTATTTTCAAATCATAGAGTGCCATACATAGGAGTCTATTTTTACAGGCTTTATATTAGCTTGACCTGTATCTATCTATCTATGTAACGGAATCTTTCAACGCGATTTTCACCCACTTAAAATCATTGGATCGACTTGAAACTTTGTATACTTGTAAAGGACCCGTGACAATACAATAATTTCATATTTATTTTCTAAATTTTCGGCCAGAATCATCAGATCAAAAGAAAGTGTCTTTGTATCTATGTAACGGAATCTTTGAACACGATTTTCACCCACTTAGAAACATTGGATTGACTTGAAGCTTTGTATACTTGTAAAGGGCCCGTGACAATACAATAATTTCATATTTTGTTTCTAAAATCCTGGCCAGAATCATCAGAAAAAAAAAACGAAAACTGGTATAATAGGTTGCAGACTTGTCGACTTTTTAGTCAATCGTTGTAAGAGCTGTTGATAGAGAGGTGACCTCTAGTGGCATATAATTTCAGTAATCCATAGGTCGCTGGTTCAAATCCGGCTGGGAGGATTTTTTTAAGAAGAGTATTACTTTCAGATCATACTACAATAGTATCGAATTTAAAGATATTTACATTCTTATCTTATTCTGTAAAATATTAAAACTAAAAAATAAAAATAAATAATAGTTTTAAAAAACTAAAACAAGACGCTTTATAAGAAAACCGAAGTAAAAAATGAAAAATAATTTTAATTTTCAACACGCTTGGGATAAAATTAATGTGGTCAACAAAAAAATCATCTCCAACACATATAGAATAAAACTAGAGTTATCAACAAAAAGAAAATAATTTTACCATCAAAAGCGTGGGGTGCTTTTTATGATTTTTACATTTTCTTCTTAGAGACTTTACTTTTACCAATATCTGTTTATTATCAAATATATTAATTGATGTAGAACACCGCACGCTTTTGATGGTAAAATTATTTTCTTTTTTTTGATAACTCTAGTTTTATTCTATATGTGTTGGAGATGATTTTTTTGTTGACCACATTAATTTTATCCCAAGCATGTTGGAAATTAAAATTATTTATCTTATAATGAAGGTTGGATTCTAATTGAAGCATCTGTTTATTTGACTACCTGTGTAGAAAATTGTTTAAAAGTTGCAAATGGCTTTCATTCATTTGTTTCTATATAATACAAAGATTGTTATTTTCAAATCATACATTACCTTATATATAGGGGTCTATTTTTTATCTTATAATGAAGATTGAACTTAAATTAAAGCAACTGTTTATTTGACTACATATGTAGAAAATGGTTTCACACTGTAAATCCATTGCATTCATTTGTTTCTATATAATACAAAGATTGTTATTTTCAAATCATACATTACCTTATATACAGGGGGTCTATTTTTTATCATATAATGAAGACTGAATTTAAATTAAAGCAACTGTTTATTTGACTACATATGTAGAAAATAGTTTCACACTGCAAATCCATTGCATTCATTTGTTTCTAAATAATACAAAGATTGTTATTTTCAAATCATACATTACCTTATATACAGGGAGTCTATTTTTTATCATATAATGAAGATTGAACTTAAATTAAAGCAACTGTTTATTTGACTACATATGTAGAAAATAGTTCTTCTTCTTCTTCCTTCCAAGTATTAGGCCAAGGCCTGTTACGATCCTATAGAAAATTTTCCCTCCAGCGTTTCATAGGACGGCCCAGTGATCTTCATCCTCTTGGTATATAATTATAAATAGCTTTGGGGATCCGATTTGAACTCATTCTTTCAAGATGGTGTTTCCAATTTAGTTGGTACTGTTTAATATATTCCAAAATTGGCGTAGTCTTTAATTCTTTTAAGATATCGGTGTTCCTTTTCCGATCCCATCTGGTGTAACCCACTTACTTGTGTTTTGCACTCTTTTAACTTTACTATCTAACCTCTCTTCGTTAACTCTTGTTTTTTTCGACCCCGACGCTATTAGGGCATCCGAGGGCTAGGGAGTCTTTCCTTTCTTCCACTTCTTCTTTCCTTTATTTTCTTTTCTTCTCCAGAAAAGCATGACCAGAGGCTATAAGATGGCAGCCCCATCACTGGTCTTGCCTTCCTTTGGCCGGCAACCAATCGAAGGGACTATTATTATGCTTTCAAGTCTTATACGAGAAAATAGTTTCACACTGCAAATCCATTGCATTCATTTGTTTCTATATAATACAGAAATATTTCAAATATAATACAGAGATTGTCTGTTTTGTTGCTATTTTAAATCATAAAATACCACACATAAGAGGTCTCTCTGTTTTGTTTTCTATTTTATAATGAAGGTTGGACTTTAATTGAAGCAACTGTTTATTTGAAAGACAAAGCAAAAAAAAAAAAAAATATATACCAGTATACCTTTTTCCAACTTCTTCAATCCTTCGAAGTGATTATTAATATTGTCTCAGGATCCTAGATTTATGGGTTCAAATCTGGCTATAGATAATGAATTTTTCCAGGACATAAAAAATCATTGAAAAGAGAAGTAAAGCTGTAAGCCTATGTCATGGACTAATGACATGTAAAATAAACTCAAGTCTGAAATAAGAGGCTTCTCAGCATAATTTGCCAGTCCTTTCATATTTGTCAGCCCTAAGATGTCAAAGAGCATTATTAACTAAAATATTTGTTAAAATACTACGAACAGTTATCAGTAATATGAAATCAGTAGATGTCTCTTAATTTGGATGAAGCAATCTCTTATCTGATGAATCTCTGAAATAATTTCTGAATCATAAGGTGATGGTTCCTCTTCAGCAATGTGGAAATAGCATGCAACTGTTCTTCACTGAAGCTTATCTTATCACTTTTGGCATCCTTCTTCAAATCTAGCCAATGCTTTGCAAGGCAATAAAAATCCTCAATTTATTTTGTAAACACTGCCATGTTTTGAAGCCTCTGAATCATTCATTTTTTAATTAACTTTGTAGTTTCTGCTTCAGAAATTTTACAATAGTATATATTAGATTCCAACTGAGGTAAGAATATATTATTCTTATCTCCATTCAAGTTCTATAAGATAATTGACTCATCTTGTAAATTATATTTTATGAGCTATGTTACATGGCATCTGTACAGCAGGTTTTCCACTGTAAATATTCCAAACCTTATACAGTATTCAGCCGAATTGCTCTAAATAAAATATATTACTTAGCAATCTTAAAGCACCAGTAAGCTTCACTTTGACAAATTTGATAAAAATCTTCATTTGTAATGACTAGGGCAAGGCATTTAATGACCTATAAATTGGTAAAAAATGCATTTATGACCTAAAAAATACAAAAAATGACCAATAAAATAAAAAAATGACGAATAAAAGTTAATAATTACCAATAAAAATACTATTTATTAGTTTAAGTACTCACTTGATTACTGAATTACATAAAATGTAACTTAATATCAAAATATTAAAAGAAAAGTATTAAAAAATACATATTAGAGTACCTTTTATTGCAGAAAATCCATTTCAATTACACAATGCACTTTTACAACAATTTTGAATTGCAGTTAACAATCAAAATAGGAGTAGAAGCTAGCATAAGCTCTAAGAAATTGAATAAAATTCATAGAAGTGGGCAAGTTCATTAAGCAGATACCTTGAAAAATAGGGGTAGTAGTTAGTAAAACATATACTTAATTCCAAGAAATTATATTGACAAGGAAAAATACTGAATTATAATAAAAATCTCAAGTCAGATACAAATAATGTCACAGCCTTCTGGAAAAGTGTAAAAAAATGCTGAAAATGACCCAAAAAATGACATATCCCTAAGAAAGTTAAGAAAATGCAAAAAAATTCCCTAACGAATTGCTTTTATTTAATTTGTTTTTTAATGTCATACATTTTAATATATGCAAGCAATATTTCAACCTTCATAAGAAAAAGATGCAAAATCATTAATTGCCTTGCCCTAGTAATGATTAAACTGATTTTAGCTTCAACAGAAGTATGCAATCTTTAAAAATAGAAAATACTGGTAGATAAATATCAAATTCTCACATTTATTGAACTTTTATAGGAATAAATCACTATGAGTTTAATTTAAGATAAATTCAAATGGAGAAAACAGGATAGAATTTGGAATATACAGATAGAATACACATATAGATAACTATATTAAAGCTTCAGGATTCAACCATTTTGCTCACA
Source organism: Diploptera punctata (assembly GCA_030220185.1). Classification (NCBI taxonomy): domain Eukaryota; kingdom Metazoa; phylum Arthropoda; class Insecta; order Blattodea; family Blaberidae; genus Diploptera; species Diploptera punctata. The sequence continues at coordinate 5,900,633 of JASPKZ010003857.1, forward strand.
AAGAGGCAGTGTTCAATAGTTGACACATAGATTAGTAAATATACCTATGAGCAAAGAAAATTATGAAAAAGAAAAAGAATACATAATTAATGTTGCAACAGATAACGGTTATGAAGAAAGTATGGTACACAAGAAAATAAATAAATTAAAAAGACAAAAAATAATTAATGAAAGCACACTTATAAAACAAACAGAAAAAATTAAATTAAAAAAATTCACTTACCATCCATTGAAACATTCACAAGTTTCAAAAAGTTTAATATAAGATTGGCACTGAAGAACGAATATAGCCTTAATTGGATAATTAAAACCAATAAAAATGAAAAAATTGAAGAATAAAACATCAGGAATTTATTAGATCAAATGCAGGGATTGTGACAAAATTTATAAAGGAAAAACAAAAAGAAATTTGAAAACAAGGGTCAAATAACATCTTAGAAATGTCAAAAATGGAGATGTGGAAAAGTCAGCAGTAGCTGCTCAAACTTGGTCCGAAAAACATCTAATTGAATCAAAAGGTAGTCTAATTAAACAAATAGATAAACAAAAGTAACTCACGGTTTGGGAAAAAATTCATTCAGAAAAACTTATGAACTTTGAAATTCCTGCAAATTCTAACCTGATCCAGAGGTTCATCGGTCAACCATCAGAGGAAAGAATATGTTTTTAATTTTCAATTTTTTGTTTTCATTGTATAGATTCAATATAAATAAGAGATGACGCTCGTAATAACAGTAGATGTACCTTAATTTAAAAAAAATATTGGAAGACTCTTGAAGCCAGATGTCGGTGAGTAGGTCAAACCTTACTTCATGCCATTCTCCATAGATATCAATGGAAAATATAAAATATTTAATGAGAATGCTACCCAAAAATCTGCTGAATGACATTGAATCCTTGGATTCAATGGTGTACCTGGTACTTTTTAACTGTGTTATTTTTTTAACTCTTAAACTTCCAGGCAGCAACAAAAAACTAAAGTTTAACAGTGCATAAGAGAATTAATGATATGATTTTTTCAAGTTGTGTATAATAAAAGTTTGTAATGAAACAAATTGCATTTAATCTTCTGAACATAAATTAATTCCACTATTATAAAATAAGTATTTATGGATGTGAAAGGATGTTAACTATATACTATAACAATATTGATAAGACTCCCCCCTTTTATTTTTCCTTTTGTCAAAGTTATAATTAATTTTTTTAGCATTTGCTATGATGGAAAAATTATTAATTTGTAAAGAAAAATTAATGCCTGAACCAGGATATGAACCTGAATTTTGGCTTTGTACGTCAGCATTCTATTTATTACACTAATCTAGGCTCCCGGTGCAATCGTCAATTTTCCTTTCCTCATACACTATTCTCTACATCTGAGACAGTTAGTCATTGCTAGAAGTGTGATTGGTTAGTTTCTAGTTAAAAAAGACATTAATGAGAATTTACATAACCATTATAGCCAGTAAAGCTTTTTATTTCAAAGTTATAATTAAATTTTTTAACATTTGTTATGATCGACAAATTATTAATTTGTAAAGAATCAGGATACGATGTATGCACTGGGAACCTGAATTATTGTAATGGATAGCACGCTGGCATACAAAGCCAGTAAATCCCAGTTCAGGTGTTAATTTTTATTTACAAATGAATAATTGATTGACTCTGTTTTATTTACTTGTTAGAAAACATGAATATAGTTTTCCTAAAAGTGTATATAATGTATAATTGTATTTGCATTTTTAAGTTATGTAAGTATTTAACTTACATATGGTATGAAAATACTATTAATTTAATGATAAAGACTAGATTAGTGCTGATGATAAAATGCATGATGCATGGTGGTATGTCTGTACAAATGTTTGCTCAGTGAATCTAGCCTGCCATTGCTCTTGTATATTAAACTCCAGTTGCTTCCTTGGCTGAAATAATGAACTCTGACTGTTAATCTACTTTATCAGCATGTTTACTTTCCATCTCTGTGCTACATAACATTTTTGATAAAACTAAACAACAAAGTAAAACATGTATGTGGGATTTTTGTGCCTTTGCCGTACTGTATTTTATACGTTTGAGAAATGTCTTTTGTACTTTTCCAGGAATATCGTTGAAACATACGATAATATTTATTATTTGCTTCTTGCTTTTTTACATGAAAAAATAAATGAAGGTACATAATGTACACACCAAAAAATTAAGAATAATCTGCTGCCACTAGTTTGTGGTCAGTCGCACAATCTAACATATTAGTGTTGTAATTAGTACATTTCAGTCTGAATGAAGAAAGTTTTGGCACTTTCTTGAATTTGGTTTTATTCATCTATTTTTTTGGACTTGAAAGACTGAAGTCAAGGGGCATTTGACATTAAAATAGTGCAAATATGTGGAATATATTAGGAATAGAGCACATATCAGATTGACTGAATGCAAGTATGATATTGTTGAGGATTGTCATTCAAGCATGGCAGAACTTTTCTGAACAGGTTTTATGTCATAGGCTTTCCATATTGTATGAGGTTGATCAGACTTGCAGATTTGTCAAATGATTTTTGTGTTCAGTTATTTACATGTAAATGTAGATTAACTGAAGTCAAGGGGCATTTGACATTAATATAGAGCAAATATGTGGAATATATTAGGAATAGAGCACATATCAGATTGGTTGAATGCAAGAATGATATTGTTGAGAATGCAGAACTTTCCTGAACAGGTTTTTTGTCATAGGCTTTCCATATTGTATGAGGTTGATCAGACTTGCAGATTTGTCAAATGATTTTTGTGTTCAGTTACTTATGTGTAATTGTAGATTAACTGAAGTCAAGGGGCATTTGACATTAATATAGTGCAAATATGTGGAATACATTAGGAATAGAGCACATATCAGATTGGTTGAATGCAAGTATGATATTGTTGAGAATGCAGAACTTTCCTGAACAGGTTTTTTGTCATGGGCTTTTCTTATTGTATGAGGTTGATCAGACTTGCAGATTTGTCAAATGATTTTTGTGTTCAGTTACTTATATGTAAATTAGTATAAAATTATGGAATATTCACCTGAAAGGTCCGTCTCCTCAACTTAATTAATTATTTAACTGTAGCGCTTTCGGAACTTGTTGCATCATCGGCAGGATTCAAAACTGGTGTTCACTGAAGATCTGGTAGAGGGGGTTACATGTATTGGATTTGTTTTCGTTTATCAGGTTGTTGTTGTTGTGAGCTGCTTTCATGATTTCCATCTCTTTGAGTACGTTTATCTTCGCTTTTATCTTTGCATACATTTATCAGCGCTACAGTTAAATAATTAATTAAGTTGAGGAGACGGACCTTTCAGGTGAATATTCCATAATTTTATATTAATTTTGAATAATACCTCAACAGAACACATCATGAATCTTATAAAAGTTGATTATATGTAAATGTAGATTAATATGTAATTAATATATTGAGTTAGAGATTTTCGTGACTCACCTCATATTTGTAGATTTCTTGAAGACTAATTTTCATATGTTACGTATCATTATCAATTATTTCTAACTGTTGATTCATCAGTTGGCAATCCTGTAAGTTGATTTCTGCTCTCTCTGTTGGCTGACCGAATAACTTCCAAATCAAATTTCTTTCCCTGGGAATTTCAAAATTCATTATTTTCTTTTCATTTTTGGAGATGTAAATTTTATCACAAATTGTGAGTTCCTTAGATTTATCTGTTTTAGTAATTTTTTGATTCTGTGTTTTTCTGACCATGCATGTGCAGCTGTTACAGATTTTTCTATTTTAACATTTGTAATGTGTTCTTATAATCTTTTATTCAAGTTCCTTTTTGTTTATCCAATGTATATTTTTTCACAATCTTTGCAATAAATTTGACAAATTCAAAAAAGAAAAAGTACTCTTCAAACAGATAAAGAAATTAGTAATATATTCAAGAAATTTACATACCATCCTTTGGCATATAAGTTTCAATTTTTTTTAACAAATATAACATTAAATTAGCACCAACAAATGATTATAGCCTGAATAGATTAACTAAAACCAATAAAAATGAAAATATTGATGAAGGCAACAAATCAGGGATTTATCAAATTGATTGCAAATATTGTGAGAAAATATACATAGGGGGAAAAAAAAAGGAACTTGAGTACAAGAATAAAATTTGACAGGAGTTAATGAAGGAATTAAAAAAGTCACGTCACAGGTTGTGAAGAGTAGTATTATAGAAATATCTGTAGGCATAAGTAATTGAGAGCGTCCATATTCATTAAAAATTTCCTCGTTATTTCTTTATAATTATTGTATCTTACTTTGTAACCATGTAATTACAGGTATTTTTTGTTTTTAAAATTTTATTTTAGGAACGAATAATATATCCATTAATAGTGAGTGGAGAACATATTTTTAACGACTCACCTCATATAATTTCAAATTTCTTTGATACCAGCAGTTTCAGTCAATATCTTGTCCCTCTTCAGTCACGGCTTCCATTATTCAGAAGCTGTCTGCTATAATATGCCTCAGGCAAGTTGGAAATGCCTTGGATCATGCTTTGGAAGGCATTAAAAACCTGTTTTTATTACCATCCTTGTCGCAAAAATGAGATTTATGCTTCATTAAAGAGCATCTCACTAATTCGATCTATGAATGTTCTCACCAGTGATTGGAAGTAATTCAATAGAGACAAATGTATTTGCATGCAGCCCTAAAAGAACACCTTAGAAATGTTAAAAATGGAGAAATATAAAAATCTGCAATAGCTGCATATGCATGGTCAGAAAAATGGAATCTAAACAAAGGCCAAATTACTGAAACAGATAAATCGGAACTCACAATTTGGGAGAAAATTTACATCCACAAAAGTAAAAAGAAAATAATGAATTTTGAAATTCCCAGGGAAAGATATTTGATTTAGGAGTTCATCAGTCAATCAATAGAGGGAGCAGAAATCAATCTACAGGATCCAACCACCGATTCAACAGTTAAAGAATTGATAATGATATGTAATGTATCAAAACTAGTCTTCAAGAAATCTACAGTTATGAGGTATGTTGTCTAACTCAATACACTGATTAAAATAAACTTCATTGTGTCATTTCTTTAAATATTAATTGAATTGTTCATAGTAAAATATACTAATGCTAAAGAATATGTACTTTTTTCTGTGAAAATAATAAAAATATGTAATTTCATTCAAACAAAATAATTATGCACTGATCATTGAATAAAATATAATTTTTATTGTATCAATAGAAGACGATGATTTTTGTAATTTAATATATTATGGATCATAAATGAGCAATGTGACCTTGTTAGTGGGCTCTGTTCAAACATTAGTTAATATGGCATAATTTTCTATTAAAATACAGACCTAGTATTTCTTATAATAAATATGGCAGATTAAAAACTTACAAATTAGATTTAGATATTAAGAGCAACATAGGCTCAATTCTGGAAATGCATGGTATTATGCATTGCAGAGACTCTTGATGTCCCAACTCCTTTAAAAAAACATTAAACTGAAAATATATAAAACTATTATTCTACCAGTTATATTATATGGGTGCGAAACATGGACTCTTACTGTAAGGGAGGAAAGGAGATTACAAGTATTTGAGAATAAAATACTTAGGAAAATTTTTGGACCAAAGAGAGATGAACAGACAGGTGAATGGAGAAGACTACATAACAATGAACTACATGGTCTTTATAGGAAGCCAGATATAATAAGAACAGTTAAGACTCGTAGACTGCGATGGGCAGGACATGTTGCACATATGGGGAATGAAAGACTTGCATGGAAGCTTCTTTTAGGAAAGCCAGAGGGAAAATGCCCAGTTGGTAGACCAAGAATGAGGTGGGAGAATAACATTAACTATGATTTGAGGGAAGTAGATTATACAGGGAATGATTGGAAAGCATTATCTCGGGATAGGGATTTATGGAGAGCTTATGTCCGTGCGGCCATGAACCTACGGGTTCGATAGTGCCAGTGAGTAAGTAAGTAAGAGCAATTGTATTTTCCTTTACATATGGTACTTAATAACTTTTTATTTTCGTTTTCAGAATCGAAAAAGATGTGCCATATTACCTTAGAATAATAATGTTTTAAATATACTTACTTACTGGCACTATCGAACCCATAGGTTCATGGCCACGTGGACATAAGCTCTTCATACATCCCTATCCTGAGCTAATGCCTTCCAATCATTCCCTGTATAATCTACTTCCCTCAAATCATAGTTAATGTAGTTGTCCCACCTCATTCTTGGTTTACCAACTGGGCGTTTTCCCTCTGGCTTTTCTACAAGAAGCTTCCATGCAAGTCTTTCATTCCCCATACGGGCAACATGTCCTGCCCATCGCAGTCTACGAGACTTAATTGTTCTTACTATATCTGGCTTCCTATAAAGACCATGTAGTTCATTGTTATGTAGTCTTCTCCATTCACCTGTGTGTTTATCTCTCTTTGGACCACAAATTTTCCTAAGTACTCTATTCTCAAAAACTCATAATCTCATTTCCTCCCTTAAAGTGAATTCAGCCACTTTCTCAAAATTTCCCTCATTTGTCATTAGCTGTCCATTTCCATTATACAATGCATTTCTATATGTGACCATATATTTTGTTTTAAATATAACTAATAATATTCTCAAATCATGTCCAATTCAATGTTGTATCAAGGGATGAGATGAAATGAAGCTCCTATATTTATAGGAAGTCTGTGACCACCATGCTTGAGATACGCCTAAATGGACACTACACCCCTGATGGAAATAACTTATTATTTATGACAACTATTGCATTTCAAATTAAATCTACACAGCTTGAGTTTAACGTAGTTGTCAGATTATCCACTTGGTGTTGCCAATGAAGTTATTAGATCATTTAAAAACTATTAATTGACAGCTCTCCTTCTCAATTAATTCTCAGTGACAATTTGGTTAGATAAAACAAAGGATGGAAAATCCATTTCAAACTTCAAGCATAACAATTACTAGCACATTTTTTGCATGCAGACTTAACTTCAATGAACAGTTATGCAGTAACAATAGAAGAATTGATTAATTTTAATTTTAAAACATTATGCGGGTCCGTGGCACAAGCGGTTAGATGCTTACCTCTCACTGTTGGGGTCTAGAGATGAAATCTCGATCACTCCATGAGGGTTTCATGGCGGACAAAAGGGAGCTTGGGCAGGTTTTTTTTTTTTCTTTTTTTTTCCATTCATCCACTCCTTTGATATTTAAGATGGACTAAATCAAGTTGAGAAAACTGAGTTAAATAAAATATGGAATTTATAATTACAAACATAATATTTTGTTTATGATGAAATTACATATTTATGCTATAAATTATCAATAAATATATTGATTGTGAAAATTTGAGAGTGATAAATGTAGAAATAATGATATTTTCAGTGATGTCTTGTGACATAAAATTTGACTGATGCTGATATTTAATCCAATATGCTATAAGACAGATTTTTAAACAGGCCGCATCATGGGGTCGACCCAGGCTCCAACAGATATGGGTATCAGATGTTTGCTCTGAGGGTAAGGCAACCATCATGCAGAGCTAATAATTAAGCCGACGTCATCTGTCGATTGTGGGAGCTTTAATTTTTTTACCGCCTCAAGGGATTCCTAAGGCCTGTAGTGGGATCACTTTACCTTTTATTAAACTTTTATAGGAATTAATCACTATGAGGTTTAATTTATGGTGAAATTAAATGTTTCTTACCTCTCCTCATATGTATTTTCTAAGTTGATCGCGATTTCGAGACTATAACTGTCTCATCCTCGGAACTTTGTTGGCAACTGGTGTTATGTCGATCAGAAGAAACTCTTCTTCTTCCCTCTGTTGGTGGACCGATGAACCTCTGGATCAGGTCAAAATTTGTGGGAATTTCGAAGTTCATAAGTTTTCTTTTGTTTTTCTGAATGTGAATCTTTTCCCAAACCATGAGTTCCTTTTGTTTGTCTATTTGTTTAATTAGACTGGCTTTTGATTCAATTAAATGTTTTTCGGACCAAGCATGAGCAGCTACTGCTGACTTTTCCACTTCTCCATTTTTGATGTTTCTAAGATGTTCTTTTACCCTTGTTTTCAAATTTCTTTTCATTTTTCCAATATAAATTTTGTCACAATCACTGCATTTGATCTGATAAATTCCTGATTTGTTTTCATTTTCAATTTTTCCATTTTTATTGGTTTTAATTATCCTATTAAGGCTGTATTCATTCTTTGTTGCTAATCTAATATTAAACTTTTTGAATTTTTTTTTTAATTTATAGGGTTTCAATGGATGGTAAGTGAATATCTTGAATTTTATATTTTCTGTTTCTTTTATAAGTGTGCTTTCATTTATTAATTTTTGACTTTTGAATTTATTTATTTTCTTGTGTACCATATTTTCTTCATAACCGTTATCTATTGCAACATTAATTATGTGTTCTTTTTCATAGTTTTCTTTACTCATAGGTGTATTTACCAATCTATGTGTCAAACTATTGAATACTGCCTCTTTGTGAGCAAAATGGTTCAATCCTGAAGCTTTAATATAACACCAGTCGCCAACAAAGTTCTGATGATGAGACAGTTATAGTCTCGAAATCGCGATCAACTTTACAAGACATTAATCAACCGATGATCTATCTATCTATGTTCTCTTCTGTTTGTTTTTTTAAGTGTGCTTTCATTGTTAGTTTTTGCCTTTTAAATGTATTTATTTTCTTGTGTACCATGTTTTCTTCATAACCATTTTCTATTGCTACTTTAATTATGTATTATTTTTCTTCTTCATATTTTTCTTGGTTCAGGGGTTTAGACTATTATGGCCTTTATTTATTAATTAACAATTCAGTATGTCATGTTTTACTAATCAATATCCAGGTAAACAATGCTCCATTAAGTTATGTAGATAGGAAATAACCTATGAGGTTTTTTAATATTGTTTATTTTTTATTATTTCACTCACCTCATACTTCATAATTCATAGCAGACCCAGGGTTTCTTCACATCATTTGTGACATTCTCAATGCTGTGTCACGTTCACAACTGACGTCCAACGGCCTTCTATCCTGCAGACTGACCTCCGCGCCATCTGATGGCCGACCGACGAATTTCCAAATCAGTCCTCTCTCCTTATAACCGGGTATTTCAAAATTCATAGTTGTATTTTCATTCTTGCATATGTAAATTTTTTCCCAAATTGTGAATTCCTTCGATTTTTCCAATTGTTTAAGTAATTTTGTTTTGGTTTCTATTCTATCTTTTTCTGACCAGGCATGTGCAGCTATTGCAGATTTTTCGGTTTCTCCATTTTTAACATTTCTGAGGTGTTCTTTTAATCTTGTATTTAGATTCCTTTTTGTTTTTCCTATGTATATCTTTTCACAAACAAAAAGGAATCTAAATACAAGATTAAAAGAACACCTCAGAAATGTTAAAAATGGAGAAACCGAAAAATCTGCAATAGCTGCACATGCCTGGTCAGAAAAACATAGAATAGAAACCAAAACAAAATTACTTAAACAATTGGAAAAACCGAAGGAACTCACAATTTGGGAAAAAATTTACATATGCAAGAATGAAAATACAACTATGAATTTTGAAATACCCGGTTATAAGGAGAGAGGACTGATTTGGAAATTCGTCGGTCGGCCATCAGATGGCGCGGAGGTCGTCTGCAGGATAGAAGGCCGTTGGACGTCAGTTGTGAACGTGACACAGCATTGAGAATGTCACAAATGATGTGAAGAAACCCTGGGTCTGCTATGAATTATGAAGTATGAGGTGAGTGAAATAATAAAAAATAAACAAATGCTCCATTACTCTTGGTTTTTATTATTAATGATAACTCTCAAGTTGATCAATCTCAAAACTCATGAGCCTCAGCTAAGTGTTAACATTAAGTGTATGTGTATGTAGTGTTGTTGTTGTGTGTTAAAAGTATGGTCATCGAGTCTTACTTTGAAATGACACTAGGAAGTTACCATGCAGCTCAAATATTGTAAATGGGAGAAGTGTTATTTGATTTGGTCTTGGGAATTATTAAAGATGTAATGATGTATGTAAATACTTAACAATTAATACATAATCAGTAATATTATGCTAACTACTTTTTTTAAGTGCAAATGAGTAGTACTTAATTATGTAAATGATTTTATTTTCATCAACATAAGAATAGAAAAGGATTAATCTTTTATAGTGTATGTAATATGCAATGCCATCATTTACTGTCTGAGCAATAAGATGGATTCAATAACAGCTTGTGTCTTTCAATTCTCAAAATGTGACTATACATACTAAAAAAAAATCACTTGAGAGAGACACTGAAAAAGATATAAAATAATAATTCTTCTCTCTCTTTACAATTGACAAAAGTATAAAATTTGGCACTGACTTCCCAAGCATTTTGTGCCCTTCCAATTCCATCCTTTGTCACATTGATCTTCTTCACAGATAGAAAGAAGACAGAGGAAAGTAATTTAAAATGATACTATTATAAAATACAATGAAAAGTAATATTAAGAGTATTTATTAATTAAATAAAAATAAAACGTAGTTTTATTTGCTTTCATATTTATTATATAATTCAGTGACAGCTGTTTTGGTACACTGTACCTTGTTTATTTTTTATTTCACTCACCTCATACTTCATAACTCCTAGCATACCCAGGGTTTCGTCACATCCTTTGTGACATTCTCAATGCTGTGTCACGTTCACAACTGACGTCCGGCTGCCTTCTATGCCTGAGAATGTCACAAAGGATGTGACGAAACCCTGGGTATGCTAGGAGTTATGAAGTATGAGGTGAGTGAAATAAAAAATAAACAATATTAAAAAACTTCATAGTGTTATTTCCTATCTACATAACTTAACACTGTACCTTCTTCAGACATGTTAACAAATTATGAGTTGTGAGTTGGAACACAATTCATAATTTGTTAACATGTCTTAAGAAGGTACAGTGTACCGAAACAGCTGTCACTGAATTATATAATAAATATGAAAATCAAATAAAATTACGTTTTATTTTTATTTAATTAATAAATATGGATTTTCATCAAGTAAACACCAACTCAACTGATTATTAAGAGTATTATATTTGAAGAGAAAAATTTTTGCCTAGACTGAGACTCGAAACCAGGACCTTTGGCTATGTGGGCCAAATGCTCTACCAACTGAGCTACCGAGGCGAGTTGCGATCTAGATGCAAATTCTCCTGTTATTTACATTGTTATTGAATTACAACATATATAAGAGGAAAATTTGCATCTTTGGCCCGGAAAGCCAAAGGTCCCAGGTTCGAGTCTCGGTCTAGGTGAAAATTTTTCTCTTCAAATATAATTTATCCTTCAGTGTGAAGTGTTAAATTAATAATAAAAACATCAATAGAAGCCCTACTGGCTTTATAAAGTAGCGTTTAAATTCCCAATAAAAATGTCTTCTTAACTAAGAAGCTGCCATTTGCAAATATAGAAACAAAGGCTTCATAGCATTTGGCACGAGGGAATTATATAAGAGGAAAATTTGCATCTAAATCGCAACTTGCCTCGGTAGCTCTTTTGGTAGAGCATTTGGCCCAGAAAGCCAAATGTCCCGGGTTCAGTCTCGATCTAGACAAAAATTGTCTCTTGAAATATAATTTATCTTTCATTGAGGAGTGTTAAATTAATAACAAAAACACTGAGAGGTTTGTTTAATAATTAGAACATTTTGTCTGTTCATTCTTACCTCTTATAGGTGTTTTTTTGTCGAACATATGTTTCAAGGCTTCTTAGCCCCATCATCAGCGATTACAGACTATAATAAAAAAATACAGTCTGAATCGCTGATGATGGGGCTAAGAAGCCTTGAATCACATGTTCAACAAAAACAACTATAAGAGGTAAGAATGAACAGACAAAATGTTTTAATTATTAAAATGATACACATAAATTGAAACTATTTTTAAATGTCTTATACATATTTAAAGAACTATGAAAATTATTTGATTGGTTGCAATATTGTTTGAATACCATATTGCATTCCTGAAATTAGTAAAGAAACTCAGAAATTTGTATCCTTGTTTTAGGCTTTCAGGATGAGTAAAATGACATTAGCATCTGTAATGAAAAATTATTCAACCATTATGTTAGACAAAAATTATTTAACAAGATCAATAAATAAATAAATAATTTAATAATGCAATATCTTGACAACAATAACTACAATACAAATCATACTTGATATTTGAAATTGACTTTGTATTCTTAAAGTTGTGATAATCTCTAATGAGAAAATAAGAACAGAACTTTCACAATAAATAAGTACTGGTAATGCAAATTCAAGCCTTTATGTTGAAATAAAAAAATCTGAATCACTTGTGAACATATAAAATTGGAAAACTACTAAAGAAAGAAGACATAAAGACAGTATACAGGCCTACCAAGAAAATCAAGAACCTTCTCAGACCTATAAAGGATCAACTCCATCCTCATCAGACAGCAGGCATATACATGATACCATGCAGTTGTGGAAAAGTGTATATAGGCACCACTAAACGCAGCATCGCAACCAGACTTAAGGAGCATGAAAGATACAGTCGTCTTAAACAAATGAATAAGTCGGCAGTAGCAGAGCACTCTTTAATTGATGGCCACAGAGTACAATACCAGAATACAGACATATTATCTAACTGCCCACACTATTTTACCCGTCTACAACGAGAAGCCATCGAAATATTCAAACATAAAAACAGTTTCAATAGAAAAGTAGAATCATTAAAAGTCGACAAAGTATGGATACCGGTTCTAAAAAACACAAAATGTAAACCTCTACAAGTACAGTCTACTAGACTATCAAACAGTAATCTCATTGGAACAATGGAAGTCCCTACTGCTGACCAATCAGAAGGCAGACCATCAAACAGCAATCTCATTGGAGCAATGGAAGTCTCTAACGCTGACCAATCAGAAGGCAGATATAACTTACGAACACATCGCGGTGAACGTATAAATAGGACAGACAGTGGACAGAATTGCCAGTCTCAAGACAACCCTTGAGGATGCCAGACGCAGTCTCTGGCGAAACGTCGGGGAACTACAAGCCTCATGACCATGGCCTACAGCCCGAAAATCTTCATCAAGATCATCATAAAGTAATGAGACTTTCTATAAATGCAGAAAATGCATTGGTTAACAAATGCGAGAAGTTTTATGAAATTTCATCCTCCTGTAAGAGGTAAACAAAAGTAATGAGACTTTCTGTAAATGGAGAAAATGCAATGGTTAACAAATGTGTGAAGTTTCATGGAAATATGTCTAACAGGAGAGCAATATTGAAAATTTTATGAAATTTCACCCTCCTGTAAGGGTGATTTTTTTCAAAGAAAAGTAATCAGTGTTTTTATACATGCAGAAACTGCAATGGTTAACAAATGTTTGAAGTTTTGTGAAAAGTATAATAGGAAAGGAATTGTATATTTTATCAAATTTCACCCTCCTATAAGGGATGGATTTTTTAAAACAAAAGTAATGGGACTTTGTACACATATACAATGCAATAGTTAACAACTGTGTGAAGTTTTGTGAAAATATGTCAAATAGGAGCATTGTCATTAATTTTGTCCAGCTAGATCAGGCATTTTTCCATATGTGCACTGTCTGATTTCCCCTTTCTTTGTAATTATATTAACACATTCAGTACCATAAACCAGTTAAGGCGTTTAAAGAGACTATCGTGTATGCGGCCGTCGGTCAGTTAACTCGTTTTAGAGAGGTGCAAACAAACCGCGTTTATATTCGGCGCCTAAATATTGTGTTGGCTTAGTATGTCTTAGAGATCATAGATGGCATGTAAATGTACATTTTCTATTCCCGTTTGACACATTTAACCTTGGTGAATCCCCTTTTATTTTTAAAACAACACATGGAATTCATTCACCAAAACTTGACTCCAGGCTCCAATGCTGTTGTATATGTTTCTCGTTAACGCGCTGTTGTTTGTGTGTGAGTGAAACCATGGTGAAAGAAAAATATCTCACTGAAGAAGAATTAGTGAATATTTTGTATAATGATGATTCAGATGATGAACTGATTCCTGAATTAGAAGATTCACAAAGTGAAAGTGAAGATGAACTTCCACTTCCTGAAATTGATATGCCAATACCATGTGATATGCCAATACCATCAAATCCTACTAGGATATCTCCTTTAGGTATGTACAAAATTTGAATTTTTAGGGTAATAGTTTGTGAGTAATGGTCCATTTTCTGAAGTGCCATGAACAGTGTGGCTGGGGTATTTAAATGGCTGGCCTGTGGGTTTAAATGCCCTGCTCAGTGCCTGGTACTGAATGTGAAATTAAGCCTAGGTTTCCTCTTTATCTATATGCATAGGTACTTAACTATGTTATTTAACATTTTCCAATACTGTTATTTTAACACAGTTCCAATAATGGATCATATAATATTATAATGATATTGTGAAAAGAAAAATTAATTATGTTTTTATTATTGATTTAACATTTCTCACTGAAAGATAAATTATATTAGAAGAGAAAAATTTTCGCCTAGACCGAGACTCGAACCCGGGACCTTTGGCTTGCCGAGCCAAATGCTCTACCAACTGAGCTACCGAGGCGAAAATTTTTCTCTTCAAATATAATTTTTCTAACGCTGTTTTGGATTATCGCTGGTTGGATCAGCGTTAGGGAGTGATAAGTAAGTGTACACCCATTTTTGATTAAACGTTTGGTAATTTTAATATTAATATATTTTTAAACATAGATTTGGGGATTTGTTGCAAATATTGGTCATTTAAATTTCATAGCGATGGATAGTAATTGAGGATGATAATCGATTGTGGGTTATTGCTGGCTCTATAAACTCTGGCGCATGTGCGCTGTTGTTCTATAGGACTTTGAAAATATCTCACGCTAGTTTAAGTGCAGTTTTTCCAAGAATTGTTAATGTTTGTGCCAAGTCTAGTGGGCTGCACACTTAGTAGGTAGAACTAGAGGTCCACGGTTCGATTCCTGGTTCAGACATTCATCTTTCTTTTTACAATATCATTGTAATATTTTAATGCTTAACTATATTAACCCTTTTCTCCACTTCTTTAATGATTCAAAGCCTTTCTCCTAAAGTACAAACTTTACCAGCCATGTCTTTCAAAATCCAATAAAGAATTAGAAAAAGTCAACATTCTAACTTGTAACAACCTAAAGATTAAGAATTAAATTAATGTTTTTATTACCTCACCTCATATCCTTTTTCTTCTATACTGCAGTTTTGGAGCTTATCTCCATCGTCAGTAGCCTCTGGTCGACCAGTGTTATGTCGTTTCTTGGCGGTTTCCTTCTTACTTCTATCGGTGGACCGATGAACCTCTGGATCAGGTCAAAATTTGCGAGAGTTTCAAAATTCATGAGTTTGTCTTTCTTGTTTTTTTGGATGTGGATTTTTTCCCAGACTGTGAGTTCCTTTAGTTTATCTGTTTGTTTGATTAGGCTAGCTTCTGTATCAATTAAATGTTTTTCAGACCAAGCATGGGCTGCTACAGCTGACTTGTCCACTTCACCCTTTTTTACATTTCTAAGGTGTTCCTTCAATCTAGTTTTTAAATTTCTTTTTGTTTTTCCTATATAGATTTTGTCGCAATCTTGACATTTGATTTAATATATTCCTGATTTATATTCTTCTCCAATTTTTTTTCATTTTTGTTGGTTTTAATTATCTTGTTTAGGCTGTATTCATTCTTTGGGGCCAATCGAATGTTAAACTTATTGAAAATTTTCTGGAACTTGTGGTGTTTTAAAGGATGGTAAGTGAATTTTTTTAATCTTATGTTCTCTTCTGTTTGTTTTGCTTTCATTAATTAGTTTTTGCCCTTTTAAACTTATTTATTTTCTTGTGTACCATGTTCTCTTCATAACCATTTTCTATTGCTACTTTAATTATGTATTCTTTTTCTTTTTCATATTTTTCACGGTTCAGGGGTACATTCACCAATCTGTGTGTTAGGCTATTGAATACAGCTTCTTTGTGAGCGAAATGGTTGAATCCTGATGCCTTAATGTAGTTATCTTTATGTGTGTTCTTTCTGTATATTCTAAATTCTATTTTGTTTTTTCGTTTCTAGTTAGGTTTAGATCCAAAAATGAAATTTGTCTGTCAGTTTCAGTTTCCATTGTGAATTTTACAGTTTTGCTCTGAAGGTTCAGGAGTTTTAAGACATCTTCTATTTGTCTTCTTCTTCTTCCTTCCAAGTATTAGGCCAAGGCCTGTTACGATCCTATAGAAAATTTTCCCTCCAGCGTTTGAGGGAAATTCTCGTATAAGACTTGAAAGCATAATAATAGTCCCTTCGATTGGTTGCTGGCCAAAGGAAGGCAAGACCAGTATTGGGGCTGCCATCTTATAGCCTCTGGTCAGGCTTTTCTGGAGAAGAAAAGAAAATAAAGGAAAGAAGAAATGGAAGAAAGGAAAGACTCCCTAGCCCTCGGATGCCCTAATAGCGTCGGCGTAAAAAAAAACAAGAGTTAACCAATATAATAAAGTTAAAAAAACACAAGTAAGTGGAAGAAATGTTTTGCACAGCTTGGGCACCTTGTGGTTGCCATCCACATATCCCCTAGATGAGGATCCCTTCTATTTGTTTATGGTTTATAATGGCTATTATATCGTCAACATATCTGCGCCAAAATTTGAAAGTTAAGATAAGATGGAGATAAGCTCCGTAACTGCAGTATAGAAGAAAAAGGATATGAGGTGAGGTAATAAAAACATTAATTTAATTCTTAAATTAAACCTCATAGTGTTCTTTCCCTGTGAAAATTAAATAACCTAAAGATTGCTTAATCTGAGGAACGGACAATTCAGTGAAAGTGTGGACTGATAAGATTGACAATTGTTCTTAAAAAAGGTCAGTGATCCCGAGATCTTATTGTCTAGTTAGGTATACACTGGGGAAAAAAAAAACTATAGTTTGATTCACACCGTAAATGTTGTCCTACAGAATAACTGTACGCATGCGCACGCTTATATAAAGTTGACGCTAAGGTGGAACCACATATCTATAAAGTCCTAACAAATAAGTTTGTGGAGCTTACGCTAGATGGGAGCACGTAGCTGTAAAATCGACATGACATTAGTGGCCAGCGATAATAAGGAAAATGCGCACAATGTGCATGTTTAGTTTTGACAGAACTCTGTGAGCGAGGTAGTTCTTTTTGTGCATGTCACAGCATGATATATGATACATGAATCACCACACAACCCACAAACACGGTCTTCACTTGGTGAATGATACACTTTCGCTACACAAATCGGGTGATGAAACCCGTGCACAGCCGATCTATAGTCCATGAGGGCTAAAGTGTCTAGAATATTTTAGAAAGAGAAAGAGTACTCACCATCTTCTTTCTCACTCATACGCATATCTCTTCACGGTGACAGCGGTAGGGCAGACACTCCCTGTAGTGAACATAGATCAGTGGTGGCATTTCCTTCTTCTAAAGATTCTTCCTGGCAAGTTTCTATGTCTTCATTTTCATCGTCGTCGGTATCGTCTAAATTTATTTCAAACCGATCACTAATTTCGTCCATTAAACTGGCTGCCTGCCAATATGACTCTTCAATCTTTTCAGTGTGTTCACACGCTCTTCTCCAATTATCTGCATTCACTTTTAACAGAGCACTCTGAACCAGTCGCCACTGAAAAAAATTACCTGACACAAAAGTGACTGGACGGAAGTGGGGGGTGGAGTTTTTCTAGCATTCCTAAGTAATTTTACAAGGGTAACCCATTATAGTACACATGTCACTCAGACGTCTAGCGAAGGGTGGAAGAACAGTTCTCTAGACAAGGATAGTAGAAATCATGCCAACTTGGTCCTTTTACACTATATTCACAATGTGGCGAAGATTAAAGTTCGCATTCATCAATTCAGATGTGATCATTGCTTCTGTGCAGTAAAATTCGTCCCATATCGACTTTTTCTTATGGTGTAATTCTGCTATAGTTCTTGGTATGCGGTGGTAGAGGGCAGTAGGAGTTGGTATCTGAGCAGAGATAATCCACTATAGTATCTGAGATCCTCCGGTTCTCTATGATGTAGAATGGTTCTCTTATCAGTTCATAGCATAGCCAGGGATTCTTTTGATCTATGGCATAGCCTCGATTTAGTATATTTGGATAGACAAAGCATCTTGACATAGAAGACAACCAATCGGACACATTCCTCCCCATCACGGAAGAGGAAGTGCTTGAAGTCATCAACTCAATCATACGTAACAAGGCAGCCGGCCCTGACGGGCTATTCAATAACATGTGAAAGACTCGGCGAGGTTCCTGACGGGAACCTGGACCAAACTGTAAAACAAATGCCTACAACTGCGAAACATTCCAGATGAATGGAGGAAATCAACGTTAAAGACATTATACAAGGGAAAGGGCGAAACAGACGAACCCAACTCATATAGAGGGATCGCGCTGGAAAACAACAGTTTCAAAATATTGACCAAAATCTTAACTAAGAGATTAACAAATGAAGTCGACTCAAAGATACCAAATGAACAATTCGGTTTCCGAACAGGTAGAGGAACCGTACATGCTGTAGAGAATCTGCTGAAAGATATCGATGAAGCATTACGACTAAACAAAGGGAAATTCTACACTATATTTGTCGACTTCACCAAGGCCTTTGACCTAATAGATAGGCACATGCTGACAAACATACTCCAATCCATGATAAACGAAAACGCCCTATCTGGAATTACAAAAAAACATTCTGGCATATAACATCATAAATATAGATGATACAAAAAGCAAATCTAAAGAAATAATCAAGACCAATGGCATATTACAAGGAGATCCCATTAGTACCATACTCTTCAAAATCGCAACGGCAGACGTCATAATGGCAATAAGGCAACAATCAACAGCAACCATAATCTATATATACACAGATGACATGGTCTTAGGTTCCCCGGATAAAAAATAACTTCAAAGCGTTTTCAATGCATTAACAAACTGGGCAGAAGAAAATGGACTCAAAATAAACAAAACCAAAACTCTACAAATGGTCTTCAGGAAAGGTGGACGAGTAACAGCAGATGACAACCTACAATATGAGGAAGGTAGAGTCGAAATTATCAAATACCTCGGAATTACTCTGCAAACAACACTAACTTTCAGACTCCACATAAAAGAAAGAATTGTGGCCGCCATGAAAGCAATATATGACATACAGAACTTTCAGAAATTATCACTAAGACAGCGATTTGCCTATTTAGAGCCAAAATCTTATCAGTAATGACATACGGACTCACCTTATCTGGGAAAAACTATCAAAACAAGATCTTTACATCATAGAAGGAATCAAAGCGAAATTTATGAAGACCATAATGGGCATCTCAAAATATACACGTTCGCGCCTGACTTACGAACTAGCAAGAGAGACTTTTCTCATAGAATATCTGAGGACAACAGATAATACAGAAAAACACATTCTAGAGAGGCGAAAGAAGAGAGAAGAAATCCCGTCGGACTTCTACGGCACCGACACCATGATCGACCGGACCTGGACCAATGCCAATCAGAAACTGAGACATGTGGTGATCAAGCTAGCGATACATGGCTACCATCACAAAATATGCAGAAACATATCCTACCACGACGCCCACGACAACTGCATATGCTCACTATGCGGAGAACGCTGTGAAAAATACCATATCAACAAATGCAGAAACAATAACAAATCACTTTGTGACTATAGCAAAAACTAATGAATTAAACTCCTTTGCACGTAAGTGCGCTTTCCAGTTATTATTATAGACAAAGAAGAATCTTCTTCTAATATATTGCTTTGTGTTATCTCTGCTCTTTGACCCTTGCAGGGATTTGATCTGTATTTGTTCCCCTGTATCAGCTATTCTATGGTCTCTATGGATGCTCTATGGTCCAGTTTCTCTATGGGTCCATTCGTCGGTAGACCTCTGCCAGGAAGTTGTTTTTTCCTTGCGGTTTTCGTTCTGTATGGTTATAACCGTTATAATAGGTAAGCTCATGTACATTATTTCCTACTTATTATCGTTATTTATCACTTTATTATTAGTACTTATTTTAGTGTCTGTAAGTTGATCGTGAATGTACACATTCTAAATGGACAATTTTTTTTATTAATTTTCATCTGTTAATGTTACACTACATTAGTAAGCATCTAAGATTATTTCTCACAGTTTTTTTCCATTATTATCTGAATATATATTAAATTGATAATAATTATGCATATAAATTCTTAAATATTTATTGAAATGATTGTAAAATTACTCACGTATTTTTGAACAGAGGTAATTTACGAAAATCCGATTTTAAATGAAACTGCGGCAAGTTTGAGAATTCATCTAATGTACTCCGTTAAATGTTCCATTAAAATATAATTGAAACATAATTAAAAAACGTTTGAAATAGGTTTTAAGTGACAGTTAACGTAAAATAAAAATTCATCCGTGAAAGTAAAATAAAAAGTGAGGTACGGGAAGGAAGGTCTCAACCGCATGCCTCTCCCAGCGCAATCATTCTCTCAAACGGGTGAGTAGGTAGGTAAACGATGGCGTCCCTCAAGAATCTCACTGTGTCTTAAAATCGTGGTGCGTGTTTGGAAACTAGAGCCTATTGATTTTTATAAGGATTGTAGTGCAAATTACAGTCTGAAGAAGTTTAGTATTAAGGCCACACACTTGAGTTTTTCTGAAAGTTCTACAGAATCGCAGTGCACATGCGCGAACACTTTACCAGCTGGGAGGACATGTCAGATAGTTTCCATTATGCGCATGCGGGAGTTGTGGTAGTTGCTGTAATGGTTAATATAGCCTCCGGTAGATAGCTCTGCAGTCGGCGTTACCCAAATGAAAAAAAAATGGACGTAAACTAACTTGCCATTTCCTAACCAAAGAAAACAATTAACATGCATATTATTTATTCCCAAATGCTTAAAAAATGGACGTAAACCAACTTCCCATTTCCTAACCTAACAAAACAATTTACATGCATACTATTTAATAAACTACACTAATTTTACGTACACTAACACTAAATATGGTTTGAAATTATTTTCAAATGTTTGCAACGTTGGAACAACATGGGGAAGTAGCAAGTAAGTAATGTATCCACGATCATGTTTTACGTAAATATATAAATATTGAAAGCTTGATCGTTGCAAAATGTTTAAAATAGTACAAAACGTGTTTAGTGCATCAGTGGCATAAGAATGTAAGTGTAGAATTGTGACCGGCATATAACGTACCTCACCCAACATTTCTTACAATTATTAAATATTTATAAATTTTGCAAAATTTGTACATTGGGTTCTAGAGATACAGAAATGCTTCATGTAACATCCGCTAGGTGGCTCTCAAATCTGTGTTACAAACATTACACCTCTTGCCAACTTACAAGAATTTGTGTCCCAAATAACCGACTTTTTCCGAAGGCAAGATCAGGTATGCATTATCAGCATATTAAATCATCCATCCATAATAATTCTGCCCGAGGGGAGGTCTTTCACAGCAATCATAGCATTTTCATGCTATGCTTTGCAGCTTTACTAGGGAATTATACGTGTGGTAGCTTCCCGTTGCTTTCCACAATATTAAATCATGAGGGATGGTACTACTACTTAAATTAGTCGCTATGTGTATGTATGCTAGTTCCAAGTCTGATGAATTTTCATAGCTACGATGCATCGATGCAAGTCTGGAAACCAAATCTTAGGTAAAAAAAATGCATAATAAGAATTTAATTCCCATGCATAATCTACACAGGCTGAAGTTTCCATTAAGCATAGTGAGAAATTTTTCAAAGTCCCAGGCAGATACCACAGGCATGCGTTAACAGGGTTTCATTTTCAAATTTTTTTCCACCATTTACAAAATTTTACATTTTTTGTAACGATTATTTCGATATATTTCCCTATGATATTTAACTACATATGTAACGTGACTGGCAGCAATATTGATTTTAAAGATTCTATACAACTAGAACACATGATCCAGTGCTGCCAACATAGAGTATGTACGTCAGAATCTCAGAACTTCCTTTTTTATTTTTGGGCATTGCATTCTTTCACAGGTTAAGAGTGCTTAAATTGCATTATGTTGGTCTTTCACACGTTAGATTACTTAAATTGAGTTAGGTTCGTTAAATATCCTGTATATGTTGGCTGATTCCATAGTGTAAACCGCATTGGGCTGATGTTTCCATTAAGCGCAGTGAGAAGTTTTTATAAGTCCGAGGCATACACCAACAGGGTTTTATTTTCAAATTATTTCACACCATTTACAACAAATTTTACATTTTTTCTAATGATTATTTGAACATGTTTTTCTATGATATTTAACTATATAAGTAACATGACTGGCAGCCATATCGATTTCTAAGAATATTCGGCTCAACTGCACTTCTACTTACGCTTGGCTTTTAAGTTTATTATTGTAAACTATGGCTCTTCTTCTGTATTTACTAACATTATTTAATATTTTAAACTTTTTCAAACAATTTTTAGACATGATCTTGAAGAAGATTTTC
This sequence comes from Diploptera punctata, assembly GCA_030220185.1. Classification (NCBI taxonomy): domain Eukaryota; kingdom Metazoa; phylum Arthropoda; class Insecta; order Blattodea; family Blaberidae; genus Diploptera; species Diploptera punctata. The sequence goes on from JASPKZ010003857.1 coordinate 5,923,199, forward strand.
GGGCTGTAGGCCGTGGTCGTGAGGCTTGTAGTTCCCCGACGTTTCGCCAGAGACTGCGTCTGGCATCCTCAAGGGTTGTCTTGAGACTGTCAATTCTGTCCGCTGTCTGTCTTATTTATACGTTCACCGCGATGTGTTCGTAAGTTGCATCTGCCTTGCCAGTCTCAAGACAACCCTTGAGGATGCCAGACGCAGTCTCTGGCGAAACATCTGGGAACTACAAGCCTCACGATCACGGCCTACAGCGCGAAAATCTTCTTCAAGATCATCATAGCAACTCCGGCCGTGAAAGTCTACATGAATACAAATTTTTAGACAATTATGAAGTATTTATTTAAATATGCAAATCACAATATTACGACACTGTTAGACAATTAACTGCTATATTCTCCATAGAGTATATTAGTCTATGATTTTTCTATCACTGTTTTGGGTTATCACTGGTTGGATTGGTGTTAGGGTGTGATAAGTGTATACCCATTTTGGGTGTGGTATACTAACCATCGCAAACAAAATTTTCAATTTAATTTCTTATGCCGCTGATGCACTAAACACTTTTAAATGCGTTTTAAACATCCTCCAATGTTGCAACAATCTTTTTTTTTTTATTTATATATTTACGTAAAACATGATCGTCCTACATTGCTTACTTGCTACTTTCTGCTATTTTCCCCCTCTTTCTATATTGTTCCAACGTTGCCACCATCAACAACCCAAAATACTCCAGATGTTGCCAACATCACTTCCACATTCCCTGGGTTTCACCTACATTGGAGTAATTGATTTAGGTTTGGTTAGCTTTTAGGTTCCTTGCTTTTTAAATGTGATTTGATACATAAAATAAATTACCTCTTCATATCTGTTATTCTGTGGAAAATTCAAAATGTCGGACGGTTACCATGTAAAATCATATTTCCACTAGTTCATTTCGTGTTAATTATACATATTTAGACAAGTTCTGGAGATTTTGTGTCAATGTTGGTCATACTGATTTCACATACGTATACCGCCAACTGCTGGAGGTTGCATTTATCTTTCTGGGATTACATGAAGCACTAGTGCATGCGCACTGGGATTCTACAGAACTTAGAAGAATTTATATGCGACGGTAAGTACACCTTATCCCCCATTTTTAATAAACATTTGGTAATTTTAATATCAATATACATTTTTAACATAGAATTGGGAATTCATTGCAATGATTGGTCATTTAAATTTCATATCGGCGTATAGTAATCGAGGATGATAATCGATTTGTGGGTTATTGCTGGCGCATGCACACTATTGTTCTATAGGACTTTGAAAATATTTCATGCAAGTTTAAGTGTATTTTTTCCTGTTATTCTATGCAACAACAGTGCAGCCAACATATGTTATGTATTTAGAATTTGAGAAATTACTATTTATTTTTGGGCATTGCATTCTTTCACAGGTTAGAGCGCTTAAATTACATTAGGTTAGCTTTTACAGGTTATAGTACTTAAATTGCATTACATTAGCATGTATAATGTTGGCTGCATCGCGATATTCCATAGAGTATACCGCTTTGCGTTTGGCGCATGTGCATGGTGTCAGCCTGGGACTTTGAAAAAAATTCTCACTGCACTCAATGGAAAGATCATCCTCACTTTGCGTTTGTTCGTGTTTGCGCATGTCTTGCAAAAATTTCTTACTGCGCTCAATGGAAACTTCAGCATGTACAGATTGTATTATCGTGCGTGGGAATTAAATTCTTATTATGAAGTACATACTCTGTGTTGGCTGCACTGGAACATCTTAAAATCAATATGGCTGCCACGTCTTCATGTTACTTATGTAGTTAAAAATTATAGAAAAATGTAATTGAAATAATCGGGGAAAAAAGATGTAAAATTTATTGTAAATGTTTTGAAATAATTTGAAAATTACTTATTGTCGCATGTGCGTGGTGTCTGCCTGGGACTTTCTCTGCGCTTAATGGAAACTTCAGACCTTGTATTGTATATATATTCTTGAAATAAGCATGGACATAATTCATAGTATAAAGATGTGAATACACTTGTATCTATATAATGGAAGGGGGGATATGTTAATTTTACGATAGTTTAACTTTCAATTTAGCAGGGTATGGCAGTTCTTAATTCTTAACTTTGTTATAAACACGATCACCCACCCCTTGTGATTCAGAAATAAACACTTGAACCCCCATGCTAATTTCTCATACTTTGATAAAATAAACACAAATTTCAATATCCTATTTCCATCCATAGTAATTCTGCCCAAAGGCAGGTCCTTCACTGCAATCACAGCATTTTCATGCTATGCTTGCAGCTTTACTAGGGAATTGTAGGTGTGGTAGCTTCCCGTTGCTTTCCACACCGGTGAAGGATGATGATGATAATGATGATGATGGCCATATGATTTCGGGGACCTGACATTTGTCTTACAGGTGAGGAAAAACCCCGATAAAAACCTCACCCAGAAAAACTGCCCCGACCGGGGATCGAACCTGGGCCCGCTGCGTGACAAGGCAGCACGCTACCTCGAGACCACAAGAGCCCATATGGCTGGGTTTTAAATTGTATGTCCAGTCTGCGGGCAGTTGCCTATTCCAAACACGCAGTAACTTCCTGGGTTGAATCTGACTAGTACCGAAAGCGCTACAGATATTCATTAATTTTTAAGTTTAGACGGACCTTTTAGGTAACTATTTATAATTTAACTAGAAGTCCTGGCCACGCGTTGCTGTGGCTAAGGTATACATTAAAAATTTAAATTAAGTTGCTGTCTTTCAGCCAAATACACACGAAATTAATAATATTGAAAATAAAATAAACACTGAACACACTTAAATTATGAATTAATCAATATATGTAATTCAATTGAAATTTGCGGTTGCAACAAAAAGCACAGCCATCTGGATCTCTCTTTGTTAAATAATAAACCAATTACCTTACCAAATTACCTTACACCGCCATCTGTTAGAATTGTATGGAACTCACAGATAATTACACTGCCATCTGTTAGAATCGTATGGAACTCACAGATAATTATATCTCTTTGTTAAATAATAAACAAATAATTTGCAATAAAAAATAATGTGACTATAAGTTTAGTTATAAACTACCCTAAGTCTCAAGTTGGATCAAACTGCATGCAGCGTGCAAAATTTTATTAAAATCAGTTCAGTAGTTTAGGATTCCATCGCAGACAAACAACGTGACACAAAAAATTTTTATATATTAAGATTAAATGTTCGTTTGTATTTTTAATAATAATAATAATAACTAAGGTTTATCCTAATGGGTATTTTTAATGTATGGTGATTTATTTTGTTGCAGTACAGTAGTGGACATGAAAGCGATGCCTCCGTCTGCAAGGGAATGTGGTTTGAGCATGCAAAATTGCCACCAGCGCAGATATTGCTAATCATTAATTTTTCTGCACACAAACTCTCATACACTGTGTAACAATAGTGCAATGTTTAATGAGCGCTAAGCAACTTAGTAGATGGACTGTAAGTTGAGTTACTGCCGTGGAGTATGTATGCTCTCCATGGGAAAATAGTGGTCCTGGTCAAGTCGTCCAGATCGACGAGTGTAAGATTGGATGTCACAAGTACTAGTGCGGCCATGTGGTCAAAGGGAGCTAGTATGATAGACGAGTGTAAGATTGGACCTCACAAGTACCAGTGCGGCTGTGTCATTAAAGGGAGCTGGATACTTGGGATGGTAGACTTAACCACTAATGAAATGAGGATGTCTATTTGCCCGAATAACAAGAGGGATGCTGTCACATTATTCAATCTTATATCCCAAAACGTAGAGCTCCCCAGCACAATTCATACTGATGCTAGGATGGGGTACTGTGGTTTAATGGCTGGCAGGTTTGCTGCACATTTGACAGTAAACCATTTCGTAGACCTTGTGACAAATTGTCACACGAATAACAGAATCTTGCTGGAGTTCTCTATGGCATTGTCTGGCCAGGGGTGGTGTAAAATGCAAGGATATGGGTCTTCATGTTTGTAAATATCTTTGGCATGAAGATTGTTGAACATGTTTGTGTATAGTGACATATTACATAGTGTAAATTGTTAATGTATGTTGGCTGCATTGAAACAAAAAAAAATTCAAAATGGCTGGTAAAGCAACATGCCTCCTACACCAAACGGTATGTATACAGAAATATTCCATTAAAATATAATCAAAACATATTTAGAAAATGTTTAAAATAGATTTTAAGTGGTAGTTAATGTTATAAAATAATATTCCTTGAAATTAAATTAAATAGTGTGTAAGATATTTTTAAATCGCTGCATAATGGAAATTTCAGCTACATATCAGATCGATATGACCAACTTTCGCATTAAATTCTCAAATCTAACATAAAATAAATTACATGCATATTGTTTAATAAATTAAACTTGTGTACAGTAACTTGTTCCATTGGAACCTAACAAAATAAAGATAATTTCTTCAAATGTGGTTTGGGAAAAAGTCTAGAATTTGTCACACAATTTTGTATGTACAATATTCTTATGCCACTGTTGCACAATACACTTACCATTTGTAATGTTTTATACTATTTTAAACATGATTTTTAAATATTTACATATAATTACGTGAATGAAGTAATTAACATTTTGTCTGTTCATTCTTACCTCTAAGAAGTATGAACAGACTGTAATCGCTGACGATGGGGCTAAGAAGCTCTGAAACATATGTTCAACAAAATCAACTCTAAGAGGTAAGAATGAACAGACCAAATGTTTTAATTAATAAACAAACCTCTTAATGTTACTTCCTATTGTATTTTAAAAAAATTGTGAATGAAGTTGTACAGAATTGCAGTGTGCATGCGCAAATGCTTCATTAACCCATCAACGTGGACATTTAAACATTGCGTTCCCTTCCCAGATGCAGAAGGACGTGTTAAAACGTCAGGACTTTTAAATATCCACATGCAGATTGCCATGTCAACATGCGTGGTACATCTATGATTTCCAAAGCCTATAACTAGGTTGTTTTACATGTTGGAGAACTTATTTTTTGTCACCCTGTTAAGGAAAGATTCCCCTTCATGTTACGACATAATTTATGACAGGGCAAGTGGAATGAGGTGGCTACTTGTAAGTGAAAGGAAATACTTTTTTTTTTTTTTTTTTCAGCCAGACCCTCTTCTGAACATATCCTGTGCCTTATTTTTGCCGAAAAAGAATAAATATCTGTAAAGTGTCTCATTGTGTGGTCTCAAACTTTTCTTTTGAAACAATTATCGCAGTCTTTGTGAAACCGTGGCTCATGCCTGTGCAGAAAACCAAGTGTTGTCAGAAGAAAAACATTTTAAGTTTGTCAACAAAATTTTAGATGAGATTGATAAACATAGTGATTTAGCGTCTATATCAGATAGTGAGGATAGTTTCTTTGCACTTGACTATACACAACCTCCTCACGATATAAGTGATAGTGACATCTGCTGTGTTGACGAGGGACATATTCAGACACTTACACGTGTTTTGATTGCTAAAGGGCTAGGGGGAGTGTCCACAGATTTTGTATGGCAAAATATGGACACGTTTAATTTAATACGAGAGACATTCTGTGACATCAGTGGTCCACAGTTCGATGTTTCTGGGGACATTGTTGCTATATTCGAGGAAATATTCGACCATACGTTGTTGAATATTATTGTTGAAGAAACAAATAAATACGCTCTACAATCAATATCAAAATCGACTTTCCGTGAGCAAAGGATATGTATAACCAAGGTAAGATTAGAAATATAATGTAACTAAATATAATTTATTAATAATTTGGTATATATCTAAAATAAGCTCCACATAACAGATAACTACATGGTCTTTATAGGAAGCCTGATATAATGACATAAATTAGGTCTCGTAGATTGCGATGGGCAGGACATCTGTCACGGAATGGGTAATGAAAGACGTGTACGGAAGCTTCTTGTGGGAAAACCAGAGGGAAAACGGTCAGTTGCTAGACCAAGAATGAATGGGAGAATAACATTAAATATGAATTGAGGGAAGTAGATCATACAGGGGATGATTACAACACATTAGCTCAGGATAGGGACGTATGGAGAGCTTATGTCAGCATGGCCATGAACTACAGGTTCGAGAGTGCCAGTGAGTTAGTTATCTAAAATAAGTTACTGGGTGAGTAGTTTAAAAATACTACCGCGCAGGTGGACTGCATGGACTTTTAAATGACCGCACAGAAGGGAGGAAGCCGGTCTCGTATATGTACGTCAAACCGCGCTCAGGGGTTAACTTCGGCTTGATGGTTCTGAAATTGGTGTTAACAACATTCACAATTAATTTCAAACTATATTTCTAGAAATTAACTTCATTTTGTTAGGTTACGATAGGATAAGTTAATGTACACAAGATTGGTTTATAGTTTATTAATTAAGAAGGCTGTATATATTCATTTAATTAAATGAAAATGAAAGTTTTATATGATTTTCATATTTATTACAATATAAATTTGTGGCTGTTGTACACTTCAGGTCGCAAAAATTTTTCAATTTAATATCTTATTCCACTGATGCACTAAACACGTTTAAAACATTTTGCAACACTTTTAAACATCTTCCAATGTTGCAACGATCTTTTTTTTATATTTATATATTTACGTAAAACATGGTCGTGCTACATTGATTATTGCTATTTTCCCCCCCTCTTCCTATGTTGTTCCAGCATTGCCATCATCAACCCAAAATACTCCAGATGTTGCCAACCATTTCCATGTTCCCTGGATTTCACCTATGTTAGAGTAATTGATTTAGGTTTGGTTAGTTTTTAGGTTCCTTGCTTTTTAAATGTGATTCCACGTTCCCTGGATTTCACCTATGTTAGAGTAATTGATTTGTGTTACAGTAATTGATTTAGGTTTGGTTATCTTTTAGGTTCCTTGCTTTTTAAATGTGATTTGATACGTAAAATAAATTACCTCTTCATATCTGTTATTCTATGAAAAATTCAAAATATCGGACGGTTATCACGTAAAATCATATTTCCACTAGTTCATTTCGTGTTAATTATACATTTTTAGACAAGTTCTGGGAATTTTGTGTCAATGTTGGTCATACTAATTTCTCATACATATACCGCCAACTGCTGGAGGTTGCATTTATCTACCTGGGATAATTGGAGCACTAGTGCATGCGCACTGTGATTCTATAGAACTTAGAAAAATTTCCGTGCGACCCGAAGTGTAGCATATCCAAATTTGTAACAGCTGTTTTGGTACTTTGTACAAATTTATAACTAACTAACTAACTAACTCACTGGCACTATCGAACCCGAAGGTTCATGGCCGCGCGGACATAAGCTCTCCATACATCCCTATCCTGAGCTAATGCTTTCCAATCATTCCCTGTATAATCTACTTCCCTCAAATCATAGTTAATGTTGTTCTCCCACCTCATTCTTGGTCTACCAACTGGACGTTTTCCCTCTGGCTTTCCTACAAGAAGTTTCCATGCACGTCTTTCATTCCCCATACGTGCAACATGTCCTGCCCATCGCAGTCTACGAGACTTAACTGTTCTTATTATATCTGGCTTCCTATAAAGACCATGTAGTTCATTGTTATGTAGTCTTCTCCATTCACCTGTCTGTTCATCTCTCTTTGATCCAAAAATTTTCCTAAGAACTTTATTCTCAAATACTCGTAATCTCCTTTCCTCCCTTAAAGTAAGAGTCCAGGTTTCGCACCCATATAATATAACTGGTAGAATAATAGTTTTATATATTTTCAGCTTAACGTTTTTTGAAAGGAGTTGGGACATCAAAAGTCTCTGCAATGCATAATAGCATGCATTTCCAGAATTGAGCCTATGTTTAATTTCTTTGTGCATCTCATTCCTATTTGTGATTATTGTTCCTAGGTATTTGAATTCAGCCACTTCCTCAAAATTTCCCTCATTTGTCATTAGCTGTCCACTTCCATTATATACTGAATTTCTACGTGTGACCATATATTTAGTTTTACTGATATTTATTTCCAGTCCTAATTTCTTAGTGTTACTCAATAGTGTGTGCGTGTTGGCCTTTAGTATCTCCTCGCTATCGGCCAGTAGTACTACATCATCAGCATAAACTAACAGCTTATTAATACCATTGAGTTGTAAGCCTTCCTCATTCTCTAAAGATTTAATGGCATGCTCTAGTACAAAATTAAATAGTAAAGGAGATAGTGCATCTCCTTGCTTCAACCCATTCTGGATTTCAAAAGTGTCTGAAAACTGTTTGCCTACACGCACCCTACTCTTTGAGCCATTTAGACACATTCGTACAAGTCTAACTAACTTTTTAGGAATTCCGAACTCCAGCAGGATACTATATAACTTCTCCCTCTTAATTGAATCATATGCTTTTTTGAAGTCTACATATAGTTGATGTACAGTACCATTATATTCCCATTTCTTCTCTAAAATCTGTCTTAAACTGAAAATCTGATCTGTTGTAGACCTGTTTCTTCTAAATGCACATTGATGATCTCCTAGAATGTCATCAATATAGGGAGTAAGTCTGCTTACTAATATATTTGTTAGAATTTTGTACGAAGTTGAAAGTAATGAGATGCCCCTGTAGTTGTTGCAATCTGTTTTATCTCCTTTCTTATAAATTGGTATGATAATTGATTCCTTCCATTCATCTGGAAGAGCTTCTTTTTCCCAAATCTTACTAAGCAACCAGCGTATCTTGTCCATCAATTTTTCTCCCCTGATTTTATCAGTTCAGCTGGGATCTCATCTGAACCTGATGCTTTATACATCTTCAATTTTTCAATCGCCATTTCAACCTCTAATGCACTTGGCTCTGCGACTAGCATTTCTGCTGTCTGTAAATTATCCTCCTCAATGTCCTGTTCTGTATGTACATTTAATAGCTGATTAAAGTAACCTTTCCATCTATTTAATATACTCCTAGAATCTGCAATCATATCCCCATTTTCATTCCGAATTATGTTTGTTCTAGCCTGAAACCCTTTCTTCTCTATACTAATTCCCTGATATAATTCTCTAATGTTCCTATTTTTTGCATTCATTTCAAGATCATTAATCTTCTCTCTCAAATATTCCCTCTTTTTACTCTTTAGTAACTTGGTGGTTTCCCACCTAACACTACCCAATTGCTCTAAATTTACCTCATTTGGCTCGTGTAACCATTTAATTTTTGCTAGCTTTCTTTTCTTTACAATGTCGGCACATTCCTCATCAAACCATTTCTTGTTTTGCCTCTTTTTTAAACAACCAATGCTTTCTGATGCTGACAATTTAATAGTATCTCTTATAGCCTCCCATTCTTTATTTATATCAGTTTCTTCTTCGTTTGCCACATTGTCATCTGAAGATTCCAGTACTTCAAATCTATTAGCAATTTTGATTTGGTATTCTTGTCGCATTTCATCATTTTTCAAGTTTTTTAATTCATATTTTACAGAATCATCATTAGCGTTCGTTCCTCTCATAAGCGATAGCCGTTGTCTGATTTTCACTCTGACCAGATGATGATCCGAATTGCAGTCTGTCCCTCTAACTGATCTAACATCAATGATGCTACTGTGCCAGCGTTTATCCACTAATACATGATATATCTGGTTCCAAGTTTCTCCATCTGGGGACGTCCAGGTGTATTTATGAATATCCTTATGCTGAAATGTTGTGCTCTTAACAATGAGATTCTTCGATGTGGCAAATGTGACTAATCTAACGCCATTGTCGTTACTATCTTCATGAAGACTGAATTTGCCTATTGTTGGTTTGAATATATCTTCCCGCCCCACTTTTGCATTAAAATCTCCTAAGACAATTTTCATATGATATCGTGAAAGGCTATCAAATAAGCATTCTAATTCTTCATAGAACTCATCCTTGATCTTGTCATCTTTATCTTCTGTGGGGGCATGTACATTTACAATTATAAAATCATGTCGTTTACCCTTTAGAATTATGTATGATATCCTATCACTAACAAACTTAATATCTCGGATAGCGGATAGGATCCTCCTTCTGACTAAAAAACCCGTTCCAAATGCAGGTCTTTCTGCACCCCCGTAGTATAACGCAAAGCTTCCTGATTCCTGACTACCTTCTCCTGGCCACCTAACTTCCTGTAAAGCGACTATATCCAAGGGCGATTTATCCAATTCCCGCGTTAATATCTCTAGTGCCCCGCTATTGTATAAAGTCCTAACATTCCATGTTCCTAGGAACATGTCCCTATGTTTGAGCCTTTGGCATGGGTTCCCTGAAGTAGTCCCCGCCCGGAGAACCGAATGGGGGACTATTTGACCTCCGGAAAATTTTACCCCAGATGAACCCATGTCCGCATTTCTTGACTGTTGTATTTTTACGGTGAAAGATCGTCAGTCTTTCGCCCAAGGTACTTTTTTCGTCTGGCTTATCACCTTCGACCAGTCCGGCATGGGTAACCCTATCGGCAGCAATGCTACCGCCGGCATAGCTCTCAGGATCATTTAAGCACGCAAGCCACTCCACCACGACAAGGTAAAGATACCATGGAGGGTTTGTACAAATTTATATTGTAATAAATATGAAAATCATATGAAAGTTTTATTTATATTTAATTAAATGTGGCTTTTCATCAAGTAAATGCCAAATCAATTGATAACTTAATATGGGTGTAATTTATTTTATGTTAGGAAGAAGGAAGTTGGTGTACATCCATTTATAAACATTTTGGAATTTATTGCAAAAGTTGATAATACCTATTTCAGTTCCATCTAGCGGAAGCTACTAAGCATTAGAGAATCTTGTGCATGCACACTGACTCTGTAGAACTTACATTTTTGAGCAACAGATACTAGTCCTTTTGGCTCAACTGCACTTCTACTAGTGCTTGATTTTTTAGTTATATTGTTGTAAACTATAGCTCTTCTTCTATATTTACTAACATTATTTAATATTTTAAACTTTACCAAACAATTTTTATAACATTATTAGACAATTTTGAAGTATTTATTTAAATATGCAAATCACAATATTATGACAGACAATATTGTGATGCTAACTGCTATTTTCTCCACAGAGTATATTACTTAGTCTATGATTTTTCTGTTGCTGTTTTGGGTTATCGCTGGTTGATCAGCATTAGGGAGTGATAAGTAAGTGTACACCCATTTTTAATAAACATTCGGTAATATATATATATTTTTAACATAGATTTGGGGATTTATTGCAAATATTGGTCATTTAAATTTCATATTGACTGATAGTAATCAAGGATGATAATCAATATGTGGTTCGATTGTGGGTTATTGCTGGCTCTATAAACTCTGGCACATGCACACTGTTGTTCAATAGGACTTTGAAAAAATTTCATGCTAGTTTAAGTGCAGTTTTTCCGACCTTTTTGCTTACTGTGATTCAGGAGAACTCCATTGATAGATATATAACAATTTGTGTACATAAATATTTAATAATTGTATATGTTAAAAATCACAGAAACTGCACTCTAAGTCTCACCATGAATTTTTCTAAGTCCTGCAGAATAGTAATGCACATATGTACTGGTAATGAACTTCCTCCATAGATGACAGGTCTTTTTGTGCAATGGGTATTACCAATAAGAATCAAATGAATCGTGAATTGGTATTACCAACCTTCGCGATAAATTCCCAAACATACTTTTAAACATGGATGCACACTAACATATAATTTGTAACCTACCAAAGTAAATCGTTTACATATTATTTCAATAAACTATAAAGTAATTCGATCTATTATAACTTCTGACTTATTAACCTAACAAAATAAAACCTTATATTTGAAGAGAAAAATTTTTGCCCAGACCGAGACTCGATTGAGAAATATTCAATCAATAATAAAAACATCAAAATAAACCTTATTTGAAGGTTGGTAATACTGGACTGCCATCTGTTGACCAATCTACACTCTCTCATTTCCTTACTAAATAAGATTCTGAAATAGTACAGACTTAAAATCTAGTAACTTTTTTAAACTGAATGTGTTGTGATGAAAATGTCTGAAGAAAGTGTTCTAGAAATTTAAAAGATATATATCCACTGGACAAAATGGGTCTCTTTGTTTCCTTTTGCCAGCAACAGGGACTGTTGACAAAACAACACAGTTGTCCTTGCTACAGATGGCGGATGAAATTGGCATCTTCTAGCAGCATAGATGGCATAATCTGGCAATGTCAAGACCAGGATAATAGAAAAAAATGTTAAACATAGTATACTCGGACCAACAGATCTGTACCCCTGTAGTGCTAGCACCTTTCTTCAAAAAGTACATGTCAGTTCTCACACCATTCCACCGCGCTCCCCTCCCACTACGTCAAATAGAAGCCACTGTAACTGACCGAGTAGGGACGTTGCCAAACTTCCACCGGTGTCAGGCTCTTGAATATTGAATAATGTAAGGTTAATTATTACATCTTCATATTTAATTTAAGTAGGTCTAATGACACTGATTGATTTCTATGATTAATGGATATAATTGTAATAGTGGATATTTGTTGGTCAAATGGAAATTACGAGAAGGGAATCTACATATGTTGTTTTTAAAGATAAATGTTTCGTCATAAATATTTCTCCTTCACCTCATTGTCTTATTTGGTTAGATTTGGAACGTAATCTTGGAAGTCCTAACAACATAAAATTTTAGGTATGAACACACAGTCATGTACCCTCCTTTCTCATCCGGGCTAGGGACCGGCTATGGCGAAGTTACTAAAATTTTACAATCTAATTTACATATTATATAGCATACTGAAACTATACAGGAATTCTAATTTATATTTAATTTAAGGAAGTTATATTTTGAGGTTATTTTAATTATATTATTTTTTGTCTGGACATCTTACCTCAATATTTTTGAAAAAGAAGAACCACCTATGAGAAAACAGGAAATTCACATATCATCCTTGGGTACATAATAAATTTGAAAAGATATATGAGAAGTTTAATATTAAATTAGCACCAAAAAATAACTACAGTTTTAATAAACTAATAAAAACCAACAAAAATGAAAAAACTGATAAAAATAAAAAAGTCAGGAATATATCAAATTGAATGCATGGGTTGTGAAAAGATATATATATATAGGAAAAACAAAAATAAACCTAAAAATTAGAACCAAAGAACACATAAATATTAAAAATGGGGAAATTGAAAAATCTGCAGTTGCTGCTCATGTTTGGTCTGAAAAACATAATATAAATTCAGACACTAAATTATTAAAAGAGTTAGAAAATACAAAAGAGCTGACTATTTGGGAAAAAATTTATATTCAGAAGAACAGAAACAGATTTATGAATTTTGATATTCCGATGGAACGTGACCTTGTTTGGAGGTTTTTTGGCAAACCACAGGATGGAGCTGACATCGACATCCAGGTTGTGCAACATAAATAAAACCAGTCTGGGAAAGCTGACGATAAAACAGAATTGTTTTGAAACATGTTCAAGAACAAATCAACATTAATATTGAGGTAAGATGTCCAGACAAAAAATAATATAATTCTAATTTATGCTTATGAATTAAGCTAATGATAATAATTTACAATTTGTATACTATATAACATAACATACTGATACTGAGTTCACAACACTGGACTGTGAGTGTAAATATCCTGCAAGAAAGCTCAAAACTGTGAGTAATAGGAGGGGTGAAAGAGAGAGATGGAAAATAGACAGGCAAGAATGCAGGGAGGGAAATTATTTACCGAGGCAGAAACGGAATTATTGTTTAGTTTGCATTTCTTACGGGGGCACAGATCCGTTGGTCCAAGTATATATGGAGTGGTTCATGATTTGAGAATTCACATCTTTCTCTTGAGTAGTTTTTAGTTGTAACATAAATATAATTATCATTGAGTTTGAACCAGGAACTTCTTGAATGAATTAGGTACTTACATCTGGACCAAATGAACCTTTATTAAAATAACAAATTATGAATTTTTCTAATTTAAAAATAAAACATCATTGGGGAAAGCCTTGGAATTTTATGAATTGGGCTACCAAAATTTGAATACCTATTTTGTTTTGAGAAGTATGAAATATCTTTATTAGTTCATTATACTGGGCTTTCTGCTTGTCCCTATACTCCCTGTGTATTTATCAATTGTTTAATAACAAACACGATTGGCATCATTAAAAAAGGGATTCAAGTTTTGTTGGTTCAATGCCCAGGGTAGTTATTGCCTTATTTCTCTAGAGTTAATTGTTTTCTTTCCTCTCATCTTGGCATGCTACCACCTTGTTTGTCCGTGGTGCATGAATGCTTGTGAGAGGTACATTAAAGTGTGACTGTAATGCCTTCGGTGTCTACTCTTTTTATTGAGTAGATTCCATCCTCATCTTTCTCAACAATATTAAATTGCAAATGATTTATTGTTAGACTGATTTTTTAAAAAATACCTCTTCTTAAGGGGGGTGATGGATGAAATTTCTATTTTTTACATTTTTTGAGCTAGAGACTTGATTTTTTTGTGCAAATATTCACTGCATGACACATAATGATGTCTGTAAGTTCTATTCTTGTGAGACATTTATTTTACGAATTATTAAATATTGTTTTTAAAAAATTGCATATATTATAATTAAATGGGTTCCACAATTTTATAGTAAAAGTCTTGTTTTTTTTTACAAGGCTCCTAAAATATTTTAGATTAACATCATGCATTAGAATTCTTTAAATGTGAATACAAAGGAAGAAAAAATAATGTTGTACATCATGCGTGGAATTATGAAAAAAATAATAATTGCATACATTTAATTTTTTATTTCTAAAAATACTACTTCAATCATGAAACCCATGCAGTAAAAATTTGAACCTTCTAGGCCAAATTTCTGAATTCCATTCAATTTTGAATGTACAAAAATGCAGTGAAAATAATATACACATAACTGGCGCAGCCTTTAAATTCTGACGTAATTTAGGACACTTAGAAGCGCCATAGGCCTCTGAAACTTTGCCGGCATATACATTAGAATACAGGCTATTTTGTAGTACAAAAAGCAAAAAAAATGTCAATTTTGATCTGAAATGGTCAATTTTTCACCCATCACTTCTCTTATTGTAGGCTAGAATAAAATATTTTAATAGTATACACTAACTTGTTCCATGTGTGTTCTTCTGCAATGTAAATTTCAACAATTAAATTAAAATGCAGTCAAACTTCTGAATAATGGACACCTGTGGTGAAAATAAAGTCTGCTGTTAAGCGTCTGCTACAGAGAAAAATAAATGAAAATACTGTACAATTCAGTATGTAGTCTGGTAGAAAGAAAATTACAGTGTATGTGTAAATTATTGAACATTTTTCTTTATTTCCGTACAGTAGTACTATAAAATCTGAATGGTACAGTATTAATGTGTAGGCCTACATTTGCATATTGCATGTTTTTTTTTTTTCTGAACAAGATAGTAATTTAGCTTGTTTTCTCAAAATGTATGTGTAAACATAGCCCCTCATTATTTTTCATTAAAAAGTACTTTCTTTTTCTCACCTTTTTTGCAGACATTGAAGATCTCTTTTCATTCAGTGTTAGTTTTTTATGTTTTTGTTAGATTGCAGCAAGATGTAGCTTTATGTTTTGAAGACACAAACAGTATTCACATTAAAATGCGCAATAATGTTCATTGTTACGAAGAATTGCATATACAGTACAAACATTTTATTTTTCATGCTGTCCGTTATTTGGAAGTTTTAATTGTCGTTCTGGGATACATTTTAGTGTCAATGTCAGCTATTATGAAGTGATTTCACCATAAGAGCCTTTTTTTTTTTTTTGCAGGGAATTTTGAAATATTTGTTATTGAGAAGTGTCCTTTAAGGAAAGTTTGACTAGCATTCTTCTATATAATATTGTATTAATGAAGTACATGGCAGCACAGGCATAAGGTATTTATACATCTCTATCTTGACCTAATTTTTTCCAATCATTCCTTGTGTAATTTACCCTTTCAATTCAGTTAATATTATTCTCCTACCTCATTTTTGACCTACCAGTGTGTGCTTTCCTACAAGAAGTTTCTATCCTACTGTTTCATTCCCCATTGCAGTCTAAGGGACTTAACTCTTTTATTATGTCTGATAGCTCACTGTTAAGTTGTTGTCTCCATTCACCTATTTGTTCATTTATTTGGTCCAAAAAATGTATAAGCACTCTATTTCTCATACTTAAAACATTTTCTCCTTTTAAAGTAAGAGCCTTTGTTTCACATCCATGTACACTGGAAGGATAACATTTTTTTTGTGTTTTAGTTAACATTTTTTGAGAGGAGTTTGAGTGTTCTAGTAATTTAAAAGATATATATCAACTGGAAAAATGGGTCTCTTTGTTTCCTTTTGCCAGCAACAAGGACTGTTGACAAAACAATAGAGTTGTCCTTGCTACAGATGGCAGATGAAATTGGCATCTTCTAGCAGCATGGATGGCATAATCTGGCAATGTCAAGACCAGGATAAAATAAATGAATATGTTAAGCATAGTATGTGGAGTGGTTCATGATTTGAGAAATCACATCTTTCTCTTGAGTAGATTTTTGTTGTAACACAAATATAATTATCATTGAGTTTGAACCAAGAACTTCTTGAATGTATTAGGTACTTACATCTGGACCAAATGAACCTGTATTAAAATAATAAATTATGAATTTTTCTAATTTAAAAATAAATCATCATTGGGGAAAGCCTTGGAATTTTATGAATTAGGCTACCAAAATTTGAATACTTATTTTGTTTTGAGAAGTATGAAATAGCTTTTATTAGTTCATTATACTGGGCTTTCTGCTTGTCCCTATACTCCCCGTGTGTTTATCAATTGTTTAATAACAAACACGATTGGCATCATTAAAAAAGGGATTCAAGTTTTGTTGGTTCAATGCCCAAGGTAGTTATTGCCTTATTTCTCTAGAGTTAATTGTTTTCTTTCCTCTCATCTTGGCATGCTACCACCTTGTTTGTCCGTGGTGCATGAATGCTTGTGAGAGGTACATTAAAGTGTGACTGTAATGCCTTCGGTGTCTACTCTTTTTATTGAGTAGATTCCATCCTCATCTTTCTCAACAATATTAAATTGCAAATGATTTATTGTTAGACTGATTTTTTAAAAAATACCTCTTCTTAAGGGGGGTGATGGATGAAATTTCTATTTTTTACATTTTTTGAGCTAGAGACTTGATTTTTTTGTGCAAATATTCACTGCATGACACATAATGATGTATCTAAGTTCTATTCTTGTGAGACATTTATTTTACGAATTATTAAATAGTTTTTAAAAAAATTGCATATATTATAATTAAATGGGTTCCACAATTTTATAGTAAAAGTCTTGTTTTTTTTACAAGACTCCTAAAATATTTTAGATTAACGTCATGCATTAGAATTCTTTAAATGTGAATACAAAGGAAGAAAAAATAATGTTGTACATCATGCGTGGAATTATGAAAAAAATAATAATTACATACATTTAATTTTTTATTTCTAAAAATACTACTTCAATCATGAAACCCATGCAGTAAAAATTTGAACCTTCTAGGCCAAATTTCTGAATTCCATTCAATTTTGAATGTACAAAAATGCAGTGAAAATAATATACACATAACTGGCGCAGCCTTTAAATTCTGACGTAATTTAGGACACTTAGAAGCGCCATAGGCCTCTGAAACTTTGCCGGCATATACATTAGAATACAGGCTATTTTGTAGTATAAAAAGCAAAAAAAAATGTCAATTTTGATCTGAAATGGTCAATTTTTCACCCATCACCTCTCTTAATGTAGGCTAGAATAAAGTATTTTAATAGTATACACTAACTTGTTCCATGTGTGTGGTTCTGTAATGTAAATTTCAACAATTAAATTAAAATGCAGTCAAACTTCTGAATAATGGACACCTGTGGTGAAAATAAAGTCTGCTGTTAAGCGTCTGCTACAGAGAAAAATAAATGAAAATTCTGTACAATTCAGTATGTAGTCTGGTAGAAAGAAAATTACAGTATATGTGTAAATTATTGAACATTATTCTTTATTTCCGTACAGTACTACTATAAGATTTGAATGGTACAGTATTAATGTGTAGGCCTACATTTGCATATTGCATGTTTATTTTTTTCTGAACAAGATAGTAATTTAGCTTGTTTTCTCAAAATGTATGTGTAAACATAGCCCCTCATTATTTTTCATTAAAAAGTACTCTTTCTTTTTCTCACCTTTTTTTGCAGACATTGAAGATCTCTTTTCATTCAGTGTTAGTTTTTTATGTTTTTGTTAGATTGCAGCAAGATGTAGCTTTATGTTTTGAAGACACAAACAATATTCACATTAAAATGCGCAATAATGTTCATTGTTACGAAGAATTGCATATACAGTACAAGCATTTTATTTTTCATGCTGTCCGTTATTTGGAAGTTTTAATTGTCGTTCTGGGATACATTTTAGTGTCAATGTCAGCTATTATGAAGTGATTTCACCATAAGAGCCTTTTTTTTTTGCAGGGAATTTTGAAATATTTGTTATTGAGAAGTGTCCTTTAAGGAAAGTTTGAGTAGCATTCTTCTATATAATATTGTATAAATGAAGTACATGGCAGCACAGGCATAAGGTATTTATACATCTCTATCTTGACCTAATTTTTTCCAATCATTCCTTGTATAATTTACCCTTTCAAATCAGTTAATATTATTCTCCTACCTCATTCTTGACCTACCAGTGTGTGCTTTCCTACAAGAAGTTTCTATCCTGCTGTTTCATTCCCCATTGCAGTCTAAGGGACTTAACTCTTTTATTATGTCTGATAGCTCACTGTTATGTAGTTGTCTCCATTCACCTATTTGTTCATTTATTTGGTCCAAAAAATGTCTAAGCACTCTATTTCTCATACTTAAAACATTTTCTCCTTTTAAAGTAAGAGCCTTTGTTTCACATCCATGTACACTGGAAGGATAACATTTTTTTTGTGTTTTAGTTAACATTTTTTGAGAGGAGTTTGAGTGTTCTAGTAATTTAAAAGATATATATCAACTGGAAAAATGGGTCTCTTTGTTTCCTTTTGCCAGCAACAAGGACTGTTGACAAAACAATAGAGTTGTCCTTGCTACAGATGGCAGATGAAATTGGCATCTTCTAGCAGCATAGATGGCATAATCTGGCAATGTCAAGACCAGGATAAAAGAAATGAATATGCTAAACATAGTATATGGAGTGGTTCATGATTTGAGAAATCACATCTTTCTCTTGAGTAGATTTTTGTTGTAACACAAATATAATTATCATTGAGTTTGAACCAAGAACTTCTTGAATGTATTAGGTACTTACATCTGGACCAAATGAACCTGTATTAAAATAATAAATTATGAATTTTTCTAATTTAAAAATAAATCATCATTGGGGAAAGCCTTGGAATTTTATGAATTAGGCTACCAAAATTTGAATACTTATTTTGTTTTGAGAAGTATGAAATAGCTTTTATTATTAAGGTAGAATATGTTTATCACTCACCTCATATTGTTCTTCTTATTTGATTATAAACTAGTTTCGGAACATAGTTTCTGTTCCATCCTCAGTATCATCACGACCATTGTTCTGTCGTCTTGAAGAGTTACAACGGTCGTGATGATACTGAGGATGGAACAGAAACTATGTTCCGAAACTAGTTTATAATCAAATAAGAACAATATGAGGTGAGTGATAAACATATTCTACCTTAATGAATATACCTCATAGTGAGAATTCCTAAAATAAGTAGCTTTTATTAGTTCATTATACTGGGCTTTCTGCTTGTCCCTATACTCCCCGTGTGTTTATCAATTGTTTAATAACAAACACGATTGGCATCATTAAAAAAGGGATTCAAGTTTTGTTGGTTCAATGCCCAAGGTAGTTATTGCCTTATTTCTCTAGAGTTAATTGTTTTCTTTCCTCTCATCTTGGCATGCTACCACCTTGTTTGTCCGTGGTGCATGAATGCTTGTGAGAGGTACATTAAAGTGTGACTGTAATGCCTTCGGTGTCTACTCTTTTTATTGAGTAGATTCCATCCTCATCTTTCTCAACAATATTAAATTGCAAATGATTTATTGTTAGACTGATTTTATAAAATATACGTCTTCTTAAGGGGGGTGATGGGTGAAATTTCTATTTTTTACATTTTTTGAGCTAGAGACTTGATTTTTTTGTGCAAATATTCACTGCATGACACATAATGATGTCTCTAAGTTCTATTCTTGTGAGACATTTATTTTATGAGTTATTAAATATTGTTTTTTAAAAAATGCATATATTATAATTAAATGGGTTCCACAATTTTATAGTAAAAGTCTTGATTTTTTTTACAAGACTCCTAAAATATTTTAGATTAACATCATGCATTAGAATTCTTAAAATGTGAATACAAAGGAAGAAAAAATAATGTTGTACATCATGCGTGGAATTATGAAAAAAATAATAATTGCATACATTTAATTTTTTATTTCTAAAAATACTACTTCAATCATGAAACCCATGCAGTAAAAATTTGAACCTTCTAGGCCAAATTTCTGAACTCCATTCAATTTTGAATGTACAAAAATGCAGTGAAAATAAAAGTGTGGAAAAACACATAACTGGCGCAGCCTTTAAATTCTGACGTAATTTAGGACACTTAGAAGCGCCATAGGCCTCTGAAACTTTGCCGGCATATACATTAGAATACAGGCTATTTTGTAGTACAAAAAGCAAAAAAAAATGTCAATTTTGATCTGAAATGGTCAATTTTTCACCCATCACCTCTCTTAATGTAGGCTAGAATAAAATATTTTAATAGTATACACTAACTTGTTCCATGTGTGTGGTTCTGCAATGTAAATTTCAACAATTAAATTAAAATGCAGTCAAACTTCTGAATAATGGACACCTGTGGTGAAAATAAAGTCTGCTGTTAAGCGTCTGCTACAGAGAAAAATAAATGAAAATACTGTACAATTCAGTATGTAGTCTGGTAGAAAGAAAATTACAGTATATGTGTAAATCATTGAACATTATTCTTTATTTCCATACAGTACTACTATAAGATTTGAATGGTACAGTATTAATGTGTAGGCCTACATTTGCATATTGCATGTTTATTTTTTTCTGAACAAGATAGTAATTTAGCTTGTTTTCTCAAAATGTATGTGTAAACATAGCCCCTCATTATTTTTCATTAAAAAGTACTCTTTCTTTTTCTCACCTTTTTTGCAGACATTGAAGATCTCTTTTCATTCAGTGTTAGTTTTTTATGTTTTTGTTAGATTGCAGCAAGATGTAGCTTTATGTTTTGAAGACACAAACAATATTCACATTAAAATGCGCAATAATGTTCATTGTTACGAAGAATTGCATATACAGTACAAGCATTTTATTTTTCATGCTGTCCGTTATTTGGAAGTTTTAATTGTCGTTCTGGGATACATTTTAGTGTCAATGTCAGCTATTATGAAGTGATTTCACCATAAGAGCCTTTTTTTTTTGCAGGGAATTTTGAAATATTTGTTATTGAGAAGTGTCCTTTAAGGAAAGTTTGAGTAGCATTCTTCTATATAATATTGTATAAATGAAGTACATGGCAGCACAGGCATAAGGTATTTATACATCTCTATCTTGACCTAATTTTTTCCAATCATTCCTTGTATAATTTACCCTTTCAAATCAGTTAATATTATTCTCCTACCTCATTCTTGACCTACCAGTGTGTGCTTTCCTACAAGAAGTTTCTATCCTGCTGTTTCATTCCCCATTGCAGTCTAAGGGACTTAACTCTTTATTATGTCTGATAGCTCACTGTTATGTAGTTGTCTCCATTCACCTATTTGTTCATTTATTTGGTCCAAAAAATGTCTAAGCACTCTATTTCTCATACTTAAAACATTTTCTCCTTTTAAAGTAAGAGCCTTTGTTTCACATCCATATACACTGGAAGGATAACATTTTTTTTGTGTTTTAGTTAACATTTTTTGAGAGGAGTTTGAGTGTTCTAGTAATTTAAAAGATATATATCAACTGGAAAAATGGGTCTCTTTGTTTCCTTTTGCCAGCAACAAGGACTGTTGACAAAACAATAGAGTTGTCCTTGCTACAGATGGCAGATGAAATTGGCATCTTCTAGCAGCATAGATGGCATAATCTGGCAATGTCAAGACCAGGATAAAAGAAATGAATATGCTAAACATAGTATATGGAGTGGTTCATGATTTGAGAAATCACATCTTTCTCTTGAGTAGATTTTTGTTGTAACACAAATATAATTATCATTGAGTTTGAACCAAGAACTTCTTGAATGTATTAGGTACTTACATCTGGACCAAATGAACCTGTATTAAAATAATAAATTATGAATTTTTCTAATTTAAAAATAAATCATCATTGGGGAAAGCCTTGGAATTTTATGAATTAGGCTACCAAAATTTGAATACTTATTTTGTTTTGAGAAGTATGAAATAGCTTTTATTATTAAGGTAGAATATGTTTATCACTCACCTCATATTGTTCTTCTTATTTGATTATAAACTAGTTTCGGAACATAGTTTCTGTTCCATCCTCAGTATCATCACGACCATTGTTCTGTCGTCTTGAAGAGTTACAACGGTCGTGATGATACTGAGGATGGAACAGAAACTATGTTCCGAAACTAGTTTATAATCAAATAAGAACAATATGAGGTGAGTGATAAACATATTCTACCTTAATGAATATACCTCATAGTGAGAATTCCTAAAATAAGTAGCTTTTATTAGTTCATTATACTGGGCTTTCTGCTTGTCCCTATACTCCCCGTGTGTTTATCAATTGTTTAATAACAAACACGATTGGCATCATTAAAAAAGGGATTCAAGTTTTGTTGGTTCAATGCCCAAGGTAGTTATTGCCTTATTTCTCTAGAGTTAATTGTTTTCTTTCCTCTCATCTTGGCATGCTACCACCTTGTTTGTCCGTGGTGCATGAATGCTTGTGAGAGGTACATTAAAGTGTGACTGTAATGCCTTCGGTGTCTACTCTTTTTATTGAGTAGATTCCATCCTCATCTTTCTCAACAATATTAAATTGCA
The DNA here is from genome assembly GCA_030220185.1 of Diploptera punctata. Lineage (NCBI taxonomy): Eukaryota > Metazoa > Arthropoda > Insecta > Blattodea > Blaberidae > Diploptera > Diploptera punctata. The sequence continues at coordinate 5,946,260 of JASPKZ010003857.1, forward strand.
AATGATTTATTGTTAAACTGATTTTTTAAAAAATACCTCTTCTTAAGGGGGGTGATGGATGAAATTTTTATTTTTTGCATTTTTTGAGCTAGATTATTGATTTTTTGTACAAACATTCACTGCATGATACATAATGATGTCTTTAAATTTTATTCTTGCGGTACATTTATTTTACGAGTTATTAAATATTGTTTTTAAAAAAATTGCATATATTATAATTAAATAGGTTCTGCAATTTTATAGTAAAAGTCTTGATTTTTTAACAAGACTCCTAAAATATTTTAGATTAACATCATGCATTAGAATTCTTAAAATGTGAATACAAAGGGAGAAAAAATAATGTACATCATGCGTGGAATTATGAAGAAAATTATATAGCAGGATTTTAATATCATAATAAATATGAAAGTTAACGTTAATAATTTTATATTTTAAAATTCTTTTAATATTTAAATATAACTTAAATAAAGAAAAACATCTAAATAATTAATTGTTGTTCATTGTTGAATAAAAATGTCTCAGTAACAATTAAAGAAATTGTATTATATAACAGTCTTGTTTATTTTTTATCATTTCACTCACCTCATACTTCATAATTTATAGCAGACCCAGGGTTTCTTCACGTAATTCGTGACATTGTCAATGCTGCGTCATGTTCACAACTGACGTCCAACGGCCTTCTATCCTGCAGACTGACCTCCGCGTCATCTGGTGGCCGACCGAAGAATTTCCAAATCAGGCCTCTTTCTTTATAACCGGGTATTTCAAAATTCATAGTTGTATTTTCATTCTTGCATATGTAAATTTTTTCCCAAATTGTGAGTTCCTTCGGTTTTTCCAATTGTTTAAGTAATTTTGTTTTGGTTTCTATTCTATGTTTTTCTGACCAGGCATGTGCAGCTATTGCAGATTTTTCGGTTTCTCCATTTTTAACATTTCTGAGGTGTTCTTTTAATCTTGTATTTAGATTCCTTTTTGTTTTTCCTATGTATATCTTTTCACAATCTTTACAATTAATTTGATAAATTCCCGATTTTTTGCAGTCTTCAATTTTTTCATTTTTGTTGGTTTTTATTAAATTACCTAAGCTGTAATCATTTTTCGGTGCTAAAATCCACAAAGACGGAAAGAAAATGAGACCCATCATCAACAATATCAATTCACCGACATATAACATATCCAAATGGCTTAACAATAAATTTAAAGGTATGGAAAAATTTGAAAATTTAGCAGTAGAAAATTCTTACCAATTAGTTGAGAAATTAGAAAATGTAGAAATAGAACCTTCAGAAAGATTGGTCTCATTTGATGTTACTTCATTATTCACAAACATACCGACTGACACAACTTTGAAAATTTTAGAAAAATGGTTGAAAGAAAACAAATTAGATGATGATAGCGTTAAAGAATACATAAAACTAACAAAATTATGCTTGAATCAAATGTTCTTCACCTTTAGAGGAAAATACTTTAGACAAAAATCAGGACTCGCAATGGGAAATCCATTATCACCATTCTTAGCAGACATGTTTATGGGGAATTTTGAATGTCATGTAACTAAAGCACATCCGTTGATGTTTAAATTTTGGAGAAGATACGTAGATGATATCATAGCAATAGTAAAAGAGAAACAATTAGAAGATGCCATTAAACTGTTAAATATTCAAAATAAAACAATCAAATTTACAATGGAAATAGAAAATAATCATGAAATACCATTTTTAGACCTTAAATTGATTAGGAAAGAAGAAAAAAAAGAAAATAGAATTTGGAATCTACAGAAAAGAAACTCACATCGACAATTATATAAAAGCTACTGGATTTAACCATTTTTCACACAAACAGGCAGTATATAATAGTTTAACACACAGACTTGTGAATGTCCCCATGAGCAAAGAAAATTACAATAAAGAGAAAGAACACATCATACAAATTGCTAAGGATAATGGTTTTCACAAGAAAATGATACACAAGAAAATAAATAAATTCAAAGAACAAAAAGTCATCAATGAAAGTACTCTTCAGACAGATAAAAATATAGGCAAAAAATTCAAGAAGTTCACATACCATCCTTTCGTATTTGACAAGTTTCAAAAAATTTTCAACAAATTCAACATTAAATTAGCACCGAAAAATGATTACAGCTTAGGTAATTTAATAAAAACCAACAAAAATGAAAAAATTGAAGACTGCAAAAAATCGGGAATTTATCAAATTAATTGTAAAGATTGTGAAAAGATATACATAGGAAAAACAAAAAGGAATCTAAATACAAGATTAAAAGAACACCTCAGAAATGTTAAAAATGGAGAAACCGAAAAATCTGCAATAGCTGCACATGCCTGGTCAGAAAAACATAGAATAGAAACCAAAACAAAATTACTTAAACAATTGGAAAAAAAACCGAAGGAACTCACAATTTGGGAAAAAATTTACATATGCAAGAATGAAAATACAACTATGAATTTTGAAATACCCGGTTATAAAGAAAGAGGCCTGATTTGGAAATTCTTCGGTCGGCCACCAGATGACGCGGAGGTCAGTCTGCAGGATAGAAGGCCGTTGGACGTCAGTTGTGAACATGATGCAGCATTGACAATGTCACGAATTACGTGAAGAAACCCTGGGTCTGCTATAAATTATGAAGTATGAGGTGAGTGAAATGATAAAAAATAAACAATATTAAAGAACCTCATAGTGTTATTTCCTATCTACATAACTTAATATAACAGTCTTTCTAAATAATGCTTTTAAAATTGTGTCTTAAGTCATTGTTGTCTGAAACAACAGAACAACGGTCGTGACGATACTGGGGATGGAACAGAAACTATGTTCCGAAACTAGTTTGTAATCAAATAAGAAGAACAATATGAGGTGAGTGATAAAAAATATTCTACCTTAATAAAGCTTTCTGTTATAACTGTAATAAGAACACCTGCTTAACTTAATATTTTTAAATGAAAGTATACTAAATTCTGATTGGATGTTAAAACAATTAACTTTTTTGATTTAACCAATCAAATTTAAACCTGGTATTTAATGGACCATTAACCAATAGAATTTAAATATAAAATCATGTGATGTAATAATGTTCTTTAAAATTATAACAGAATTACTATAGAGTCTGCATATAACTTTCATCGAGGATAGAAGCTATAACAGCTCTCCTGATGAAATGTGAAATTTAATACCAGAAGAACAGTTGATTTATGAAATTAAAATAATTTAATTTTAATTGACAGTGAAGAATAATCCCACTTAAATTTAAATTTGAAGAGAAAAATTTTTGCCTAGACCGGGACTCGAACCCGGGACCCTTGGCTTTCCGGGCCAAGTGCTCTACCAATTGAGCTACCGAGGCGAGTTACGATCTAGATGCAAATTTTTCTCTTATATACGTTGTAATTCCCTATCGCCAAATGCTTTTGAAACCATTGTTTCTATCTTTGCAAATGGCGGCTTCTTAGTTAAGAAGACATTTATTGGAAATTTAACATTACTTTAAAAGCCAGTAAGGCCTCTAATGATGTTTTTATTATTAATTTATCTTTCATTGAGAAATGTTAAATTAATAAAAACATCATTAGAGGCCTTACTGGCTTTTAAAGTAATGTTAAATTTCCAATAAATGTCTTCTTAACTAAGAAGCCGCCATTTGCAAAGATAGAAACAATGGTTTCAAAAGCATTTGGCGATAGGGAATTACAACGTATATAAGAGAAAAATTTGCGTCTAGATCGTAACTCGCCTCGGTAGCTCAGTTGGTAGAGCACTTGGCCCGGAAAGCCAAGGGTCCCGGGTTCGAGTCCCGGTCTAGGCGAAAATTTTTCTCTTCAAATTTAATTTATCTTTCATTGAGAAATGTTAAATTAATAATAAAAACACCACTTAAATTTACTTAATCTGCTGGGAACCTACAAAATGAATAAATTTATAACTAGTTCTACTTGAATCAGTTATTAGTGATTTTTAAAGTGTTTTCCTATCCTGTGTACCAACTTCGACCTTGAGAAGAGAATCCAGCTCTACCGAAAATCAAACCCAACCTGAACCAGTAATTCTTATTTATTATTTTGGGACACTACTCCTTCAAAATGTTAATACAATATCGGGCATGAAGAGAGTTAGCTGCTTCAAAACATCGTCATAACATGGGAAAAGAATTACTTCTTCAAAATTGCGCCCACAACGTGGAAAATAATGAAGAACTGACTAAATACTTCTTCAAAATTGTCGCCACAACGATGGGCATAATTCAATACTTCTTCAATTAATAATTGCATACATTTATTTTTTTATTTCTAAAAATACTACTTCAATCATGAAACCCATGCACTACTTTGTTACCCTTGTTTTTAGGACATGCAGTAAAAATTTGAACCTTCTAGGACAAAATTTCTGAATTCCATTCAATTTTGAATATACAAAAATGCGGTGTAAATAAAAGTGTGGAAAAACAATAACTGGCACAGCCTTTTAACTCTGACGTAATTTAGGACACTTATAAGCGCCATAGGCCTCTGAAACTTTGCCAGCATATACATTAGAGTACAGGTTATTTTGTTGTATGAAAAACAAAAAAATGTCAATTTTGATCTCAAATGGTAAATTTTTCACCCATCACCTCCCTTCATGTAGGCTAGAATAAAATATTTTAATAGTATATACGAACTGTTCCATGTGTGTGGTTCTGCAATGTAAATTTCAACAATTAAATTAAAAATGCAGTCAAACTTCTAAACAATGGACACATGGGGAAAATAAAAAGTCTGCTGTTAAGCGTCAGCTGACGATAAAACAGAATTGTTTTGAAACATGTCCAAGAACAAGCGGAAAGGCTACTGTTTTTAACAGAGAGGAGACCCTTTAATTCCTTCCATCGAAGGCTTAAAGGAACCGACCTGGACAGTAACCTAGTGTCCAATCCCTCACCTTCTCGTGGTGCAGCTGTTAGTAATCATGCTTATGCATGATGAACGAAAGGGAAGGGCTACTCACCAACAAGCACTGGTCAGCTTGGTGAGTTTTCTTTTTTGACCGAATTGGTATTACTTCTCCTCCCCATACCAATTCCCTCTTTCAACTTTTCTATCCAGTCTCCCTTGACTGACCTCTTGTTTCTTTCGACCCTGATGGTATTAGAGTACTCGAGGCCTAGGGGTTCATTTCTCCTTCCTTCCTATACCTACTTTCTCTCAATGGGTGATGTAACCACCACATGTGGTGCCTACTACTAAACGGTTACAACTAGTTTATTGTACTCCAATACAAACATGAAGCCTTGGAAAAAGAAATACAAATCCGGAGGTAAAATAGTCCCCCATTCGGATCTCCGGACGGGGACCTTTCTTCAAGGAAACAAATATACCAAACCAAACTTGATCAAAATCCTCCAGTGGAATACTGGAGGACTATCACAAGCTAAAAAGACTGAACTTACAAAAATGCTATCTGACCACCAAATTGATGTATTCACAATTCAAGAAGCAAATCTCACACAGGAACAGTTACAATATTACCACTTCAAGGATTTTACTGTTCACATACTTCCTAAAGGACGACAAATAAGCAGTGGTATTTTAGTTGGAATTCGAACACATATGACTTCATCCGTTCAAATTATCAAAGAAATGGACAATGTAGACAAAATTGAAATAATTAAAATTAACATATGGATAAATAAATCTCAGTACAATATATATTCAATTTATAATCCACCAAGTAACTCCCCTAATCTTGAACATATTACAATAAACCCAAACACAATTATAATGGGAGATTTTAATGCCCATTCACGACGATGGGGCTATACCAAATCTAATAATGCAGGGAAAATTGTAGAAGACTTATTAAATTCAACACCCATAGAAATAATACACAACAAAGAGGATCCTCCAACATATATACATTACTCTGGTTCAGGAACTAATCCTGACTTACTCTTTGTATCTTCTAATTTTATACTCCAAAACCAAAAAACAAATTGTAGAAGATCCTGGCTCAGGACATAGAGCCATCATTGCTACTATTCAACTGGGGAATAACAACTTACTTCCAATGCATCTTAAACCCAGGTGGAACTTCAAAAAAGCCAATTGGAAACTGTACACAGACGAACTGGAAACCAAATTTGAAAATCCTTTAAACGTATCACTTCAGTCAGATCAAATTAACAAATCTATATGCAAAATAATATTAAAAACAGCAAAAAAATATATACCACGAGGAATAGTTTAAAAACTACAAACCCTTCTGGAATTCAAAATTAGAAAGAATGAAAATAGACCGAGATCTTGCTAGAAATAAAGCAGAAAAAAACAAAAGACCCAAAAGATGTACAAAATTGGAGAAAACTGTGCGCACAACTCAAAAAAGAAATTAACAGCAATAAAAGAGAAAATTTTAATAACTTCCTCAAAAATAAGATGGATTATAGGAAAGATGGCCAGAAAGCATATAGATTTGTACACATATATACAAAATAAAAAAGAACGGCAAAAAACACCATTTATCCACAACAACAAACAGATTACAAATGAAAGTGAAATAGCCAACAAATTCAACAAACACTACGCTAACACCTATACTTTGTCCTCAGAGAGCAAAAAAGAACAAAAAACAATAAAAGAGAACCTAAAAAATTACATAAAATCAACAAGCAGTACAAAAGATAATATCTTTAATAAGAATTTCAACATTAAAGAGTTAAACATAGCCATTAATAGTTTAAAATCAAACAATCTCCAGGAGCAGATAATATACATGCAGAATTTCTCAAACACCTTGGCAATAAAGCCAAAACTCAATTGCTCCTCCCTTTATAATCTTTCTTGGAACACAAAAGTTCCTGATGATTGGAAAAAAGCTATTATAATACCTATTTCGAAAACAAAAAAATCAACAAATACTTTTTCAAATTATCGCCCAATAGCACTAACTAGTGTAATTGTTAAAACTATGGAAAAAATGATTTCAAATCGATTAAATTGGTATTTAGAAACCAATAATTTACTTTCACCCAATCAAGCTGGATTTAGAGAATTACAATCAACAAATCAACAAATTGTACACCTAAGTCAAGCTATTAAAGACAGTTTCAACAGAAAAGAAGACACTCTGGCAATGTTCGTTGATTTCCAAGGAGCATATGACTCTATTTGGAGATATAAATTATTAGAAAAAATGCAGACTTTAGGCATTCAAGGGAATATGCTACTCTGGATCAGCAATTTTCTCATCCAACGGTTCATCGCTACAAAGTATAATAATCACCTCTCTAAATACCAACAAACACATCGAGGTTTACCACAGGGTTCTGTACTCAGTACCATTCTCTTCAATATCTACATTAATGATCTACCTAAGCATATAGAAAAGCTCGAAACGAAAACCCTACTTTTTGCTGATGATGTTGTAATATGGGTTTCCAAACCGAAAAACCAAAGTCAACAATTAATAACCATAGCCCAACAATCACTAATACAGTTAGAGAATTGGACATCCCAGAACTTAATGAAGATAAATATACAGAAAACAAATTATCAACTATTTACATTAAGAAAGAAACCACTACCCATCACTCTGAAATTGGAGGGTGAATTATTAACTCAAACACATGAAGCAAATATTTAGGAATAACTCTGGACACAAAATTAACATGGAAGAAACACATGGAGAATATATGTACAAAGATAGAAACAAGGTTACCATTATTAAAACGATTAGCAGGGAAAAAGTGGGGTTGCAACACACAAACCCTAAACACCTTCTACCAAATGTACATAAAACCTGTACTTCAATATTGTGAAGAAATCCTAGTAACTACTAAAGTGGAAAAACTTAATAAATTGCAGAACCAAATCCTCCGTCTGATAACAGGAGCCGTTAAAACAACACCAATCACTGCCATGCAAATCTTAACAAATAACCCAAACATAGCATCTGAAATTGAGAAAACAGCAGTCACACAGTATGAAAAATTTTTAAGGCTACCCCATAATAACTGGACCCAAAGAAAACCACAAGTATGTTTAAAATCTCAGCAAAGCTTCCTAAGCATTGTACAAGAAATCAAACAGAAATTGCAACTTCCACATTCAAAAGAAAATATGCAGATGAGAAACAACCCTCTAGAATTTTTGGAAATCGAATATAACCTTCATTTAACAGAAGACATCAAGAAATCTGAAACTCCTCCATATATTTTAAAACAAATGTCACTGGAAATGATAAATCTAAGATACCCAGCTCCTGAATGGATACATATTTTTACAGATGGCTCCAGCCTACCAAATGATGGTGGCACTGGTGCTGGTGCAGTATGTCCACTTTTTTCCTTTTATCGTAAACTAAACACAAATTCAACAAACTTTGATGGCGAAATTCTAGCAATTTTCTTAAGTTTACAAAATCTTTTATATCACATCCAAAAATTTACAAAAGTTGTAATTCTATGTGACTCCAAAGCAGCCATTCTTGCTATAACACGAGACACAACACCCAAAAGCATCAAAATTATCGAATGTCACAAAATGATAAAACATTTATCCCGTCTACATAAAAAAGTTGTACTTCAATGGATTCCGGCCCATTGTGGAGTGACAGGCAATGAAATAGCCGATTTTCTAGCCAAGAAGGGTAGCAAAATTGTTTCAAACCCAACTTCTGCTCCAGTTTCCTTTCACTCTATCAAAAGAATTATCTCAAATAAATACATCAATAAACTTAGAGAAGAATACACCACCAAAACATCTGGAAAGGAATGGGAAAATCTACAAGCTTATGACATTACTACATTACAAAGAAAATCTGCAGTAGCAACATTCAGACTGCTAACGGGACATGACTGCTTGAATAAACACCTACACAGAATTGGCATAACAGATTCACCTAAATGCCCTTTTTGCAATTTAAATGAAGATATGGAAAGAAACCATCTCCTCCGTTGTCCAGCTTTCGTAGAAGAGACCAGCCTTTCTGCTAAATATTGGAGTGCAAGAGAGCGAATGATTTCATTATCAAGTGCTCGACATTAGATACCAACCAACATTAATATTGAGGTAAGATGTCCAGACCAAAAATAATATAACTATACAGGGCAAGTCAAAATGTTGTGCAGGTTTTCAGAAATTTATTATGTGAAATGTAATGAACATATAATATCATGAGACATATTGTATGAAAGGTAAACTCTCAAAGTTTAGTTGTCCACTTCTAAAGTTCCGCGTTCACCCGCAAGATGTCAACAGCAGAGCAGTAAAGGAAAATGGCGTTGACTGGGGATCAGAAGTCTTTCTGTGTGCTTGATTACCATGTAAACAACTCTGTGACTAGTGTTCAACGACATTTCCGTACCAGATACGATAAAGACCCGCCGGATGGGAGATCCATTCGTAAGTGGTACACACAATTTAGGGATTCAGGCTGTATCTGTAAACGAAAATCGACTGGCCGTCCGTCGACGAGTGAAGAGACAGTCGAACGCGTTCGCACATGCTTCGTGCGGAGTCCACAGAAATCCACCTACCGGGGAGCGACAGAACTTCAACTACCACAAAAAACTGTATGGCGGATTCTCCGGAAACGTTTACAGATGAAACCCTACCACTTGCAACTGGTTCAAGCCTTAAAACCCGCCGATTATGCTTTGCGAGCGTCCTTCTGTGTTGATTTTCTCGCATTAATGGAAGAGAATGAGTTCCATGAGAGGGTAGTTTACAGTGATGAAGCGACTTTCCACCTTTCAGGAAAAGTGAATAGACACAATGTAAGGATTTGGGGAACTGGTAACCCCCATGCAACTCTGGAACATCAACGCGATTCTCCGAAAGTGAATGTCTTTTGTGCCATTTCCCATGCAAAGGTTTATGGGCCCTTTTTCTTTCATGAACGTACTGTGAACGGACATGTTTTCCTTGATATGCTACAACAATGGCTCCTTCCGCAGCTTGAAGCGGATAGTCCAGATTTCATTCTGCAGTTGGATGGTGCCCCTCCACATTACCATGGCAGTGTTCGAGACCATTTGAATACGGCTTTACCACAACGCTGGATAGGCCGTGCATCTCAGGGTGATCAACAACTCATTCATTGGCCACCTCGTTCACCAGATCTAACCCCGTGTGATTTCTTCATGTGGGGTCTTGTAAAGGATCATGTTTACGTACCACCACTTCCAACAACACTGCATGAACTGCGTGCCCGCATCACAGCAGCCATTGCTGATATCGACCGCGGACTGCTACAGAAAGTTTGGCAGGAGATTGAATATCGGCTTGACATCTGTCGTGTAACAAAAGGCGCTCACATAGAACATCTGTGAATATTTAAAAAAAAACTTTGAGAGTTTACCTTTCATACAATATGTCTCACAATATTATATGTTCATTACATTTCACATAATAAATTTCTGAAAACCTGCACAACATTTTGACTTGCCCTGTATTTGCATATTGTATGTTTTTTTTTCTGAACAAGATAGTAATTTAGAATTGTCTTCTCAAAATGTATGTGTAAATCTAGCCCCTCATCATTTTTCATTTAAAAGTACTTTCTTTTTCTCACTTTTTTTTTTTTTTTTGCAGACATTGAAGATCTCTTTTCATTCAGTGTTGGTTTTTTATATCTTTGTTAGATTGCAGCAATCGGCCATGGTGGACTAGTGGTTATGCTCCTTGCCTCTGGTCCCGAGGGTCGTGGGTTCAAACCCGGCCAGGGTAGATGGATTTTTTAGGACGGAAAAATCCAAGGAGCAAGTCCTCTGGGAGGGACTTTTAGCCATGGGTCCCGAGTCTGAAGATTTAAGCCCGAATGGAAAGGCCTCTAAGCAAAATTTACTGAATTTTCCCGTCCTAGTACTACCTTGGTTTCCTAGATGTCAGTATGAGGTGGAACGCTGACCACGGACCACTCAAAAATGACATCTATATGAAAACAAGTGTAACTAAATTAGTATGGATCAGATTCTTCCCTGTAGGGGGAGAGCGCTTAAATCTCTGTAAGGGGAAAACATAGGCTTACAATACAATACAATACAAAAATATATTGCAGCAAGATGTAGCTTTATCTTTTGAAGACACAAACAGTATTCACATTAAAATGCGCAATAATGTTCATTGTTACGAATTGCATATACAGTACAAACATTTTACTTTTCATGGAAGTTTTAATTGTCTTTCTGGGATACATTTTAGTGCCAATGTCAACTATTATGAAGTGATTTCGCCAAAAGAGCTTTTTTTTTTTGCAGGGAATTTTGAAATATTTGTTATTGAGAGGTGTCCTTTAAGGAAAGTTTGACTTGCATTCTTCTATTTAATATTGTATAAATGTTTCATTATTGCAAACATACATTTTTTTCTCTCTCAAGTGTGAACATTATTATTTCACATTAACTTTCACGCATGTCATCAGCATGCAATCTAGATCTTCAAACCTGGCTGTGTATTTTCAGTTGTTGCAGAAGATCCCGACTATTTTATATGTTCCTGGAGCTGTTGTATAAAACTAACATTTCTACACACCCACTGGCACTATTGAACAAGAAGTTCATGGCAGCACAGATAAAAGGTATTTAAACATCTCTATCTTGACCTAATTTTTTCCAATCATTCCTTGTATAATTTACTCTCTCAAATCAGTTAATATTATCCTCCTACCTCATTCTTGACCTACCCGTATGTGCTTTCCTGCAAGAAGTTTCTATTTCTATCCTGCTGTTTCATTCCCCATTCATTTAAAATGTTCTGACCATTGCAGTCATAAGACTTTAGATTGGAATTAGAATGGGGGAAAACATCAAAATCCTTATATCTCAGCAAGAATTGTATGTGGCTTATCATGTTTGTTATAACTGGATGTATTAGGTCACGGCATCTAAAAAGGGCAGTTACTTTATGGTTGTGATAGAATATTATTCAATTTATGTCTTGATTAAATATGGCCAGAGCATTTTGAGAATGTAGTTTACTTCTGGAATGCGGGGATCCTAAATTAGATGGCTAACGGTTTAACAGTTGACTGGAATGTCACCGCCGATGCCCTGTTAGCCACCAAATAATCATGAAAGTATACTAAAACAACTTATACTTGGCTACGTTATTTAAAAATAGCAATTCCTCACAAACCATAAACATAAATCTTAATAGTTCAACCTAAACATTAAAAAATAACCCTGCTTGAAATTGCACCGCTAATGAAATACTATGGAAAACACAATATTTGAGAGCACTAAGTATAGAAGTAGTCAAGAGATTTTATACTTTAATAACGAGAGAGCTCAATTTAACTTAACTGATTCAGCTAAGTGTTAAACCTATAAATTAATTAAGACGTAGTTTTATTTGATTTTCATGTTTATTATATAATTCAGTGACAGCTGTTTCGGTACACTGTACCTTCTTCAGACATGTTAACAAATTATGAATTGTGTTCCAACTGATCTAAGCAACAATACAACAATATTTATTTAAATTTCACAAAGGGGATTCATTCAAATCAAGTTGAGAATTTAACAGTTTTTTACTACTTTTAAATTGATTAATTTCTACAGCCTCCAAAAGATCTAACTTCTTACCCTTATCACAAATATGTAAAATTTCAAAATTTGGATCGAAACAATGATTAAATTGGAATAGGTGGTTAGCATATTTTGAATTTTCTAAATTTCTGTTATATGCTCTCATGTGTTCCTTTATCCGAGAGATAAAAGGTCTACTGTTAAATTCTCAACTTGATTTGAATGAATCCCCTTTGTTAAATTTGAAGAGAAAAATTTTCGCCTAGACCGGGACTCGAACCCGGGACCCTTGGCTTTCCGGGCCAAGTGCTCTACCAACTGAGCTACCGAGGCAAGTTACGATCTAGACGCAAATTTTTCTCTTATATACGTTGTAATTCCCTATCGCCAAATGCTTTTGAAACCATTGTTTCTATCTTTGCAAATGGCGGCTTCTTAGTTAAGAAGACATTTATTGGAAATTTAACATTACTTTTAAAAGCCAGTAAGGCCTCTAATGATGTTTTTATTATTAATTTAACATTTCTCAATGAAAGATAAATTAAATTTTTCTCTTCAAATTTAATTTATCTTTCATTGAGAAATGTTAAATTAATAATAAAAACACCCCTTTGTTAAATTAAAAAATTTAAATAAATATTGTTGCTTAGATCAGTTAGAACACAATTCATAATTTAACATGTCTGAAGAAGGTACAGTGTACCGAAACAGCTGTCACTGAATTATATAATAAATATGAAAATCAAATAAAACTACGTTTTATTTTTATTTAATTGATAAATATGGATTTTCATCAAGTAAACACCAACTCAATTGATTAATTAATTAAGATATTAAATATGTTAACTAAATCTTAAGACTTGTTATTTAAAACTAAGTTCTTTATATAGTAATCCTTTTTTTTTTTTTTCAAGTTATATTATATTTTAGAGAATTATAAATTATATTTTCTATAGTTGAATGCAGGCTTTCACGGCCGGTAATCATAATGTTGAGTGATTCCGGGTTATGTGGCCGTGGTCCATAGTTGGTGTTGATACCAGACATTTCGCCCTCAACTGCGGAGGGCATCTTCAGTGGCGAGTGCTTCTAGGCGTGTTACTAAGTAGATCTTCCGACCAGGAAACACGCCTAGAAGCACTCGCCACTGAAGATGCCCTCCGCAGTTGAGGGCGAAACGTCTGGTATCAACACCAACTATGGACCACGGCCACATAACCCGGAATCACTCAACATTATATTTTCTATGACTATTTAACTCATGTCACAAATGCTAGTCAATGACCAATCACGTTTCAATGAATGTTGTTTTACAACCAATGACAGTCGTGTTTCACCTTGCTCTTTATCGATTTCTCTTTATCAGCTCCTGCTTTTGTGGTAAAGGAAGCTCCTCCTTTTTAATGTTCTGAACAGGTCAAAGCATTATTTTTCTCCAACAAATACATTGAATATAGCAAATAATGAAAAGATTCCTTGATTTTACTGAGTTGTTTACGAAAAAATAAATGAATAATCCTTAATGTTGATTATGATATATAGTTTGATGTGTTTCATTATTTCTCCACTTGGGTGCACTCTTACAATATTGCGATCTTATTTGGCAACAAATATGATCAAGCAGCAGTGAATGAACATAACCTCACATATTGTTTATTTTTTATTATTTCACTCACCTCATACTTCATATGAAGTATGAGGTGAGTGAAATAATAAAAAATAAACAATATTAAAGAACCTCATAGTGTTATTTCCTATCTACATAACTTAATAACCTCACATTTCTGATTTGTTTTCAAACATCGTCGTTTACATTAAATACATAAATATTTTAAAATAACTATAGTTAAACAATGATTTGTGAGTAAACAGCTTAATTTTATTCGTTAAATAGTCCTAACAAATGCCACTCTTGATTTTCAAATTATCTAGATAAATTCACTCCTCACTTCGTGAATCGTGAATTTATCGATAATTTGGAAATCACTCGTGGCATTACTTATGATAAGCTAAACTCTAATTTCATTAATTCCACCTGCCTACACTGGCTAGATGATTGTCTACCTCTTTGATTAACACACGTGGATGTGAGGCCAGCAGCCTGCTGGTCAGCCAAGGGCCTTCTAGGCCTGTTGTGCTTGGGTTTTTTTTTAACTGAAATAGTAGTTTTACTCACATTAGCAGAGAGTATTCTTCATGTCCAGTTTGGAGTTATGTGTAGTAAATGCCTCTACAGTTTCTGTCAGAATGAATATTTGCCCGGAATTTGGTAGATTCAATATGGAAATGGTTACTTTCATATTTCCAAAATAGTGCGAAGGGCCTACTTTCTCTAGCTTGCAGCTTCATTTTGCCCTGGTTCTTTCAGATCTAGAGTAGCTAACAGTACTGTTGGCCTATTACTTGTTCATGAATTTTGATCCTTTTATTGCCACCGCTGTGGTCTCGAGGTAGCGTGCTGCCTTGTCACGCAGTGGGCCCGGGTTCGATCCCTGTTCGGGACAGTTTTTCTGGGTGAGGTTTTAATCAGGGTTTTTCTTCACCTGTAAGACAAATGTCAGGAAAACTTTAAGCCCCAAACAGTCCACGAAATCATATGGCCATCATCATCATCCTTCACCAGTGTGGAAAGCAACGGGAAGCTACCATACCTAGAATTCCCTAGCAAAGCTGCAAACATAGCATGAAAATGCTATGATTGCAGTGAAAGACCTGCCTTCGGGGAGAATTATTATGGATGGATTATTGCCTAAAGTTACAGCTTGTTTACTGGCTCTACAAATATGTGTTTTCATAGTTTCACTGTAATAGCAACTTAACATACTTCTAAATATCTTCTTCCTTCTAAGTATTAGGCCAAGGCCTGTTACGATGCCTCAGGGGTCCTCATCTAGGTGCCCAAGCTGAGCAAAACATTTCTTCCACTTACTTGTCTTTTACACTCTTTTAACTTTACTATCTAACCTCTCTCGGTTAACTCTTTTTTTTTTTTTTTACCCTGATGCTATTAGGACATCCGAGGGCTAGGGAGTCTTTCCTTTCTTCCATTTCTTCTTTCCTTTATTTCTTTTCTTCTCCAGAAAAGCCTGACCAGAGGCTATAAGATGGCAGTCCCATCACTGGTCTTGCCTTCCTTTGGCCAGCAACCAATCAAAGGGACTATTATTATGCTTTCAAGTCTTATATGAGAATTTCCCGGAAGGATCTAAATGTGATGTTTTTATTATTAATTTCATACATCTCAATGCTGGATAAATCATATTTAAAGAGAAAAATTATATGCTCAGACCGGGACTTGAACCCGGGACCCTTGGTTTTCTAGTCCAAGTGCTCTACCATTTGAGCTACCTGAGCACTTGGACTAGAAAACCAAGGGTCCTGGGTTCAAGTCCCTGTCTGAGCATATTTTTCTCTTTAAATATGATCTAAATGTGAATTTATTCTCCAAAACCAAAAGCTTATTACAATATAATTTCAAAACCAGGTTTTTTGCTATAAAATCAATCTATCTTATAAGATAAGTCCTCTTTTGTATTTATTTCTTTATTTAGATTCCATATTAATTTATTATTATTATTATTATTATACCTCATAGTTAATTAAATATTCCATGGGATAAATTGTTTATTTTTAACTAATCCATAGTATTTTTGGGTGAGATAATTTCGAAAGTTATTTCCTGGAGTCTGGCCAGTGTAGCGCCAGAAAGCGTTAGTCATGCATGTTTTACATGAAATTGTCTGGGCCATACGTCATAACGATGTTATTGCCCTAAGCCCTTCATGTCCAACACAGGGTCAGGCCAAGGGATGAGATGAAACTCCCTATATTTATAGAGGTCTGTGAATGACAGGGATGCAGGCCGACCAAGCCTGATGCACTTGTTAATAATATGTAAAAAAATTTGAATGTTGTTAATAATTTTGTTTCACTGACCATGTTGTTTAATATGCTTAACATCTAGCTAAATCTAGTGGGTGCCACAAATTAAGATAGTGATGACCAGGGCAAGGCATTTAATGACCTATAAATTGATAAAAAATGCAAAATAAAAATGCATTTATGACCTAAAGAGATAAGAATTACCAATAAAAATACTACTTATTAGATTAAGTACTCATTTGATTACTGAATTACTTCTTCTTCCTTCCAAGTATTAGGCCAAGGCCTGTTACGATCCTATAGAAAATTTTCCCTTATGGGAAATTCTCGTTTAAGACTTGAAAGCATAATAATAGTCCCTTCGATTGGTTGCTGGCCAAAGGAAGGCAAGAACAGTGATGGGGCTGCCATCTTATAGCCTCTGGTCAGGCTTTTCTGGAGAAGAAAAGAAAATAAAGGAAAGACAAAATGGAAAGAAGGAAGGACTCCCTAGCCCTCGGATGCCCTAATAGCGTTGGGATCGAAAAAACAAGAGTTAACCAAGAGAGGTTAGATAGTAAAGTTAAAAGAGTGCAAAACACAAGTAAGTGGAAGAAATGTTTTGCACAGCTTGGGCACCTTGTGGTCGCCATCCACATATCCCCTAGATGAGGACCCCCTGAGGGGGATTACTGAATTACATAAAATTTAACGTAACATCAGGATATTAAAAGAAAAGTATAAAATATATATTACATTACCTTTTATTGCAGAAAATCCATTTCAATTATACAGTGCACTTTTACAACAATTTTGAATTGCAGTTAACAATCATAACTTGGCGAAGATTCTCAAACATAAATGATTGTCTATTGTCTGCTAGTACTGACTTATAAATGGAAAAGCTCCTCTTTACTCCACCGAAAACAATTGGAGCATGCTGAAAGCAAGCAATATCTCTTGGATTTAACTCACAGTGAGCAAGAGAGAAATTTTCACCAGGAAAGCTCTGCCAATTGAACACAATGCTGTGTACCTCCTGTTCTTGGTTATACACTTCTTCATTTTCATTAACACTCTATTACCCACTTTACCACATGCACGGCTCAAATCATTCACCACTTTTTCCACCATTTGTAGCTGTTCCACTAATGTCACTTATGATTTTTCTAGTGAAGCTATGGCATCAGGAAGGAATCCAAAATTATTATTTATGTAAAAAAGTTTACCAGCAATTTCTTTATCGGCTAACAGTTCTTGCGCCTTTCTGATTGACACAGACTCACCATTATCAAAAGAATCGACCATTTTCTTCACAATGTTGAAATTCTTGCAATAACTGCAAACTTGGAGCCATGTTCCCCATCTAGTCAAAACAGGTGAAAAGGGCAATTGGATTTCTGGAGCTTCTGATTTGAAAGCTAAAATTTGAGAGAGGGGCTTTCAAGAATACTTTCTTCACGTATCCAATTAATTTATCCACTTCAGGAAAATTTGCATGTACTTCTTCTGCGACCCAATGTAATGCATGTGCTAAACACGTCATGTGCACCATTTTTGGAATTTTGAATCCCATCAGACCAAAGTATTCTCAATGCATGGTCAAATACTAAGCCGATTGTTGAGTAGTTGACTTTGTCCAGCTGCTCACAATGTAGTAGAAATTGTTCTCCATGGCTGTGCGCTTCTAAAATTCCAACAATAACATTTGCTACATAACGGCCAATAGAGTCTGTTGTCTCGTTAGTGGATACGAATACATTTCTTTCTCCAATCCTTTCTCTTATTTTTTGCAAAGTTTTGTCATATCACCTAGCTACATAGGTTCTTCTCAATGTTCTGGAATCTGGAATTAATTTTCCGGTCTCCTCTTCTAAGAAAGTTTGCAGCTTAGGATGATTGAATTTGTGAAGTGGAATATCAGCAGATAGAAAAGCTTCACATAGTTTCTCACAAAATGGCGAAAACGTTGAACAAGTTTCCCCCAGAAGCATTTGCTGTAAGTTTACACTAGATTTATTTTCAAGTCGTTGCAGACTACGTTTATGTTTCTCCCATGACATGTGTTCTTCTACCGTAAACGTTTTTTCAGCAGCAACTCTCACATCGCAAATCTTGCAGAATAAGATACCATCCATTGAAAAAATATTTTCTCCATATTTTGAAACAAATGACTTTAATCACTTTACCTTACACATTTTGCTCTTAACCTGTTCATGGCTAGAAACAACTGACCACTTAACAGCATAACAATGGGAGTGTGGGCAAGTCCATTACGCACATTCCTTGTAAAATAGGGGTAGAAACTAGCATAAGCTCTAAATAATTTATTAAAATTCCTAGAAGTGGCAAGTTCATTATGCACATACCTCAAAAAATAGGGGTAGTAGTTGGCAAAACATCTATTTAATTCGAAGAAATTGTATTGATAAGGAAAAATATTGAATTATAATAAAAATCTCAAATCAAATACAAATAATGTCACAACGTTCCGGAAAAGTGTAAAAAATGCTCAAAAGAACTATCCCTAAAAAAGTTAAAAAAATGCTCTAACGAATTGCTTTTATTTAATCTGTTTTTTAATGTGATACATTTTCATATATGCATGAAATGTTTCAACCTTCATAAGAAAAAGATACAAAATCATTAATTGCCTTGCCCTAGTGATGACTCATTTGCTGGGATTTCAGTGCACTCTTGATATGAATACAAAATATTGGGCAGAAAATCCAATTCATATATTTCAGTGGTCTGTCACTACAGAAGAATCTAAAATGTTTTAAAAATTTGACTGTTAGTCGAAGAAAATTAATTTTGATTCGTGTTCTTTGTAGTGGATAGGATTTGAAAGTGCATTTTAAAGTTATGAATATATTTTATTGAGATGTGTTACGTAAATAGGCAGTTATGGTTTTTGTAAATTGCCAGTGATGACAGTATAAACACCACTAAATGAAATAAGTGATTAAGTTGTTACATGCACTACCAACTGAGGCATATATTATATTCTAACATAAAGAAATGTTGAGTGTTTTATAGAACATTAATTTAGTCTTTTTCTTTGCAGACAAATTAATATTAATACAAGGTGTATACCAATGAATGAGAACTTCCAGAACTATTACTTCTCATATTAACATATTGTTACTATAAAGAAGTAATGAAGTATGGGCACTAATAGAAGCACGTGGTAATCACAGCACACACAATCACGTCTGTCTTCTACAGCACGCACACAAAGAATGCCCCTCGATGGCTTCTTCCTCTTCCCCTTTCCTTCCGGCCGTGTTGCCAACCTTCTCTCTCCCGCCTTCTGCTGCCACCTAGTGGGCAGCTTCCTGCACTCCAGGGCTCCAGCCTGCCATCTATCGAGCGGTCACGCGTACTCGCTGGAAACCCAGTGCTGCTCGATGATCGCTGCTTACACTCGACCATCCTGCAAACATTAATGCCCTCATTAATTGCTTAGCTCTCAAGCAGATCAATCGGATCCTGTCGATCATCAACGGCCTCATTGCCGTCGCTAACATAGTCTTTTTGCTCATCGCCCGGAACAGTACTATGATATCGCCTGAGAGAATCCACAGCCACAGTTGCTGTGAAGTTCCGGTACCCGCGCATGCCTTTTACAGTACTCACCTGGTACCGGTCGTTCCCCAACACCTTGGAAACTCTATAGGGACCACCATACTTGTTCAGTAATTTTCGGTTCACCCCTTTTTTGCCAGAACACGTGTTCGCCTCTCGCCATAACACCAAGTCTCCTACCTTGTACTTGGTTGCGACCATACGCCTTCGGTCATAGCGCGCTTTCATCGCCAACTCCGCCTTGGTCAGGTTCTCCATCGCCTTGTCTCTTCGCCTTTTGACAGCTTGTTATATATCCCCAAGGGTTTCACCCCTTTCAGCCACCTCTGCCGCCTGCACTCCACCAGACAAATCTGCCACAGCACCCTCTTGGTGAGTAAACATGAGCTGTGCTGGGGAGAACCCAGTGCTCGCATTAACACAACGGTTCATTCCCCACACAATCTCACTCAGTTTCTCATCCCATCGGGTCTCACAGTCTGTGCTGCCACCAATCGCACTCAGGATTGTTCGATTCTGCCTCTCCACCTGACCATTCGCCCGAGGTGTTGCTATAGCATTGAGGACATGTCGCACACCTCGTTCCGCCAGAAACACAGCAAACGCCTTGCTGGTAAACGCCAGTCCCCGATCGGAGATCAGTCTCCTTGGATATCCAAACTCGCCAAATATCTCTCTCAATTTCTCAATGGCTTCTGCCGAACGTAGAGTCTGGGTAGCCTTCGCCCAAGTGAACTTAGTGAAGGAATCCACCGCCATCAGCACATAGCTGTGACCCTTTGCACTCCTTGCAAAAGGGCCAAGGTGATCCACATGCACCGTGTCCAAGGGCACAGAGGGTTTCCTAATGGGATGCAGGACGCCTTCCCGCCGCCCATAGTCACCCTTGCTGAACGCACACCTGAGACATGCATCTACGTACTTACGCACGAAACGTTCCATCCTCGGAAACCAGTAAGTCCCCTTGAGGAACTTCAGGCACCTCTCATATCCTGGATGACCAGCCTCATCGTGATGCTTACGCAATAGGTTAAACCTTGTCATTGCTGGCATGTATAGCCTCTTCCCCACCTGGGTCTTTCGATACAATCTGTCATCTTGCATCACATAATCTGCCTTGAGGCCCTTGTCTGCTGTATTCTCAGCCAATGCTGTGACTCGCCTGCGCCTTGTCATCCTGCAACTGCACAGTCAAAAACCAATCATCATGAGACAAGCTTACCAGATTCACATTCACCGGGTTCCTGCTCAATGCGTCTGCATGCTGCATTTTGGCTCCAGGACGATACTCCAACTCCAACTCCTGCAAAGCCATCCACCACCGGGCCACTCGTGGCACCAAGTCCCTCTTCAGCATGGTCGCACGTACTGCAGAACAATCAGTGACCGCCCTAAAGTGAATACCTACCAGGTAAACCCGGAAACGTTTGACTGTTTCCACCAACGCCAGTGTCTCCAGTTCATAACTGTGGTAGACCTGCTCTGCTGGACTAGTAGCTCGGCTGAAATACAACACAGGTTTAAGACTGTCATCCTTCTGCCTCTGCAGTAACATTCCACCAAGCCCCAGTTTACAGGCATCCGTGTGCACTTCAGTTTCGGCTGCACTATCATTCAGGGCCAAGACTGGCCTGTCCACCAAAGACAATTTCAATGTCTGAAAGGCTTCCATCTGGTTAGGTCCCCAACACCATGGGACATCCTTCCGAGTGAGGTCAGTCAGTGGTCTGGCTAAGACTGCAAAGTTTCGAATAAACTTACGAAAATAACTCACCAATCCCAGAAACTGCCTTATGCCATGTACATTCTCGGGGACTGGGAACTCACTCAACGCCTGCGCCTTCCTCCTCCCTGGACTCACCCCTGCTGCACTGATCTCATGACCCAGGTACTCCAATCGGTCCTTCAGGAAGGAGCACTTCGATAAGTTCAGCTTCAGTCCTGCCTCAGCCACCATCTCCAGCACTCTCTCCAGAAGGAGCAGACCAGGTTCCACCGCCGTGGATGGGATCAAAAGATCGTCCATGTAGGCAAGTACAGTATCCGTACCCAGTCCACTCAGCATTTTGTTAATCACTCGCTGAAACACTGCTGGGGCATTCGCCAACCCAAACGGGATCCTCAGATATTCATCGTGGCCATCAGGAGTAACAAAAGCTGTCTTTTGGATTGAGTCTGGGTGCATTGGGACTTGGTGATAACCCTGCGCCAGATCTAGGGTTGTGAAGTAACACCTCCCTGCCAGCTTATCCAGCTGATCGCTCACTAGAGGCATCGGATACCTATCCTTAATCGTTACCCGGTTAAGTGCCCTGAAGTCACAGCACATTCGAATGTCTCCATTTTTCTTTGGTATTAGGAGTATGGGGCTTGCATACTCAGACTCGGATTCACGAATAACCCCACTCGCTAACAGCCCTTGCACCTTTTCGCGTACCTTCTCCCTTTCTGCAAAAGAAAACCGGTACGGACGATGATACACTGGCTTGTCCAAGGTTACCTGAATCTTCATCTTGCCTAGATGAGTTAGCCCAAGATCATTGTCGCCAGTCGAGAAGCAGATCGCCTTCCTTTGTAGCAGGTTAACCAGCTGTATTCTCTCACCCTCATTGATATCGCCTATATCAATATTGGAGAAATCCATTTCAACACCCCGCTGGTTATCTGCCAACACCCGATTTACCTGTGATGTGTGACGAGTATCACAACGATGAGCTCTCGCCAACACACGATCTGTCTTCCAGAGCAGGGGCTTCGGACCCAGATTACATACCTCCACCTGTTGTTCTCCATCTGATGGTATTACCACGTTTGGCACTGCAATCCAGGTACCCCTTTCCTCATGACTCTGGCTCCCCACATAAACCTCTGTGTCAGGGTCTGCGCCTACTACCCTGTCATTCACCATGGTGGTTGAACCTGGAGCTAACAAAACATCTGAACATGCTCTTATCTGGTATCTGTCGGAGCCGTTCGCCTTGGCTTCCACATCTAACTCACTGATGTGAACACTAGGTTCAGTACGCGACAAGGTGGCTGTTCCTCCGGACACAACCAATACCACGTCATCCTGTAGTGCTGGCTGTCCTAGAAGCAAGTCCACGCGACCATAATGGCATCAATTTGGAGCCGAATCGCATCCACTCTAATATTCAAAGTGATCTCACCTGCACCAAGAATTATACCGCCTCCAAAACCTCTCAAGACCACTGATGTTGGACGCATCCCTCCCTCAGCCGCCTGCTGGGCACACTGCACTGTGGTAATGTTATACTCACTACCTATATCTATGTAGATTGTGATGCGCTTCTCATCCTTGGTCCATGCGGCCTTCTTATAGACATTACTACTGTTACTATCTACAAGTCTTACCATAGCAGTGTGGTCCTGAGATTCTCCTGCGGCTCACGTTGGGCAGATCGATCTCGAGTGGCCACTCTTGCCACATCGTTGGCACCGATCTTGCCTCGCCTTTGGACAGTCACGGCACAGATGGGTCCCCCACTCCTGGCAGTTATAACATCGGACCCGATGCTTTACTGCGCTGTTTGCCTGTTGCCTGCTGTCCACACGAGCTCGCTTCCTTCCCTCTCCATTTCTTGCCCTCGGGAGATTGATGGGTGGGGTTGGCCACTCGCATGATAGCGATCCAACCCACCCAGAAATCCGGAGTACAGGTCACCTGGAGTCTTACCCTTGAAGGCCCGAGCATTCGCCTGTGGGTCGAGCGGGAGGCCCTTGATTATACAGGAGATGGCCTTCTCTCCCGTAATCCCGCACCTTTCACACAATGCCAGCTTGTCATGATAATACTTAGTCATGGACTCACTTGGCAGCTTATGCCTTGCTACCAGCTCCTCCAATGACTCCGCAAAATCATGCCGCCGTGGAAAGGTGCAACGCAGGGCCTTCTTCCACTCTCCCCACGAGAGGTCATAGTCGTCGAGGCGGTTAAACCTTGTCTTTGCCGCCCCGCGTAGTTTCGCCTGCATGTAACATGACCTCTCGTACTCGGACCAACCATGGATACGGCCCAGCTGGTCGATCTTGTGGAGCCAGCAATCGATGTTACAATCCCGATCATCGGGATCGAACTGGTCCACAATCTCTCCACCCGCTCAGGCCGCCCTCGTGCTACTGGCCACGCCTGTGCTAGAGGTGCACTCCCCACCACAACACCCACCATGATGTGTACGAGAGCGCCCCTTGGGCGTCTTAAAATTAGCCCCACTGGTGCCTCCAGTTTTAGGGGAGACACCCGCGTGGTGCAACTTCTCCTCCATGCCTCGGAAGATGCGAGCCGCCTGCTCCTCCACTGCCGACGTGATCGCCTTAGCCAAGTCTCCCTGACTAAGCAGTTGGGCCAACGCCAGTTGCACTGGGTCCCCTCGAGCCGCCTCACTCACTTGCCCGGGGTTTCCCGATGGCCCACCAATATCGATCACTAGGGATCGATCGTCGCCCACGTGGCCGCCTGCCGCATGGGTGCCCGTCGGCATCTCATTATCTTCCCTAGTGTCGATGGCCAGATCATGTCCTAGATCGCCATCCACGCTGGACCCAGAAAGTGGAGTCAGATCGTCACGTGAACGATCATCCTCCACCTCCATATCATAGTCCAGCATGGAATCTTCCCTGTACATGCTGGCCATTTTTATTTTCCCAATAACTACAAATGGTAAATCTGCGATCACAAAACTACCACTAAAACCACAAAACTAGGGTTTATCCCACTTCTGATATGTTACTATAAAGAAGTAATGAAGTATGGGCACTAATAGAAGCACGTGGTAATCACAGCACACACAATCACGTCTGTCTTCTACAGCACGCACACAAAGAATGCCCCTCGATGGCTTCTTCCTCTTCCCCTTTCCTTCCGGCCGTGTTGCCAACCTTCTCTCCCCCGCCTTCTGCTGCCACCTGGTGGGCAGCTTCCTGCACTCCAGGGCTCCAGCCTGCCATCTATCGAGCGGTCACGCGTACTCGCTGGAAACCCAGTGCTGCTCGATGTATAAGAAATGGATGCATGATATAGGTAAGAATTTGCAATTATTTTTAGCTTACAGCTAGGCTTGACAAAATCAGGCATTGAAAAACAAGGTTACACTGAATATGTCACAAAAATCAAGATGGTCTAAAAATTTTACCATGAAAATTGTTTGAACCAGGAAATTCACCTCTTATGCATTTCCTACTTCTACCAGTTCGTAGGTTCCAATTATTAACATTGAAAGCACTACTGGCTTTATAAGTAATGTTTAAATTATGTTTTTATTATTGATTTAACATTTCTCACTGAAAGATAAATTATATTTGAAGAGAAAAATTTTCACCTAGACCGAGACTCGAACCCGGGACCTTCGGCTTGCCGGGCCAAATGTTCAACCAACTGAGCTACCGAGGCGAGTTGCGATCTAGATGCAAATTCTTCTCTTATATACGTTGTAATTCCCTCTTGCCAAATGCTTTTGAAACCATTGCTTCTATCTTTTGCAAATGGCAGCTTTTTAGTTAAGAAGACATTTATTGGGAATTTAACATTACTTTATAAACCTAGTAAGGCTTCTAATGATGTCTTTATTATTGATTTAACATTTCTCACTGAAAGATAAATTATATTTGAAGAGAAAAAATTTTCGAACCCGGGTAGAGCATTTGGCCTGGCAAGCCTTAAGGTCCCAGGTTCAAGTCTCAGTCTAGGCGAAAATTTTTCTCTTCAAATATAATTTATCTTTCAGTGAGAAATGTTAAATCAATAATAAAAACATCATTAGAAGCCTTACTAGGTTTATAACGTAATGTTAAATTCCCAATAAATATCTTCTTAACTAAGAAGCTGCCATTTGCAAAAGATAGAAGCAATGGCTTCAAAAGCATTTGGCAAGAGGGAATTACAACATATATAAGAGAAAAATTTGCATCTAGTTCGCAACTTGCCTCGGTAGCTCAGTTGGTAGAGCATTTGGCCCGGTAAGCCAAAGGTTCCGGGTTTGAGTCTCGGTCTAGGCAAAAAATTTTCTCTTCAAATATAATGTTTAAATTCCCAATAAAAAGTCTTCTTAATAAAGAAGCCACCATTTGCAAAAATCGTAGCTCTTAACCTGTTCATGGATAGAAACAACTGACCACTTAACAGCATAACAATGTGAGTGTGGGCAAGTCCATTAAGCACATTCCTTGAAAAATAGGGGTAGAAGCTAGCACAAGTTCTAAATAATTGAATAAAATTCCTAGAAGTGGCAAGTTGATTATACACATACCTCGAAAAATAGGGGTAGTAGTTAGTAAAACAATTTAATTCCAAGAAATTGTATTGACAAGGAAAAATACTGAATTATAATAAATCTCAAATCAAATACAAATAATGTCACAACCTTCTGGAAAAGTGTAAAAAATGCTCAAAAGACCTAAAAATTGCCAAAAAATGACCTGTCTCTAAAAAAGTTAAAAAAAAATACCCTAACGAATTGCTTTTATTTAATCTGTGTTTTAATGTGATACATTTTCATATATGCATGAAATGTTTCGACCTTCATAAGAAAAAAGATGCAAAATCATTAATTGCCTTGCCCTAATGATGACTCATTTGCTGGGATTTCAGTGCACTCTTGATATGAATACAAAATATTGGGCAGAAAATCCAATTCATATATTTCATTGGTCTGTCACTGTAGAAGAATCTAAAATGATTTAAAAATTTGACTGTTAGTCAAGAAGAAAATGAATTTTGATTCGTGTTCTTTGTAGTGGATAGGATTTGAAAGAGCATTTTAAAGTTATGAATATATTTTATTGAGATGTGTTACATAAATAGGCAGTTATGGTTTTTGTATATTGCCAGTGATGACAGCTTAAACACCACTAAATGAAATAAGTGATTAAGTTTATACATGCACTACCAACTGAGGCATATATTATACTCTAACGTAAAGAAATATTGAGGAGTGTTTTATAGAACATTAATTTATTATTTTTGTTTGCAGACAAATTAATATTAATACAAGGTGTATACCAACGAATGAGAACTTCCAGAACTGTTGTTGTTATTTTCTAATGGCGAGATTTGATGCTTAAGTCATTTTCTCTCTGGTTTCCCAGTACAAGCGAACAATGTCCTTAGAGTGATGTGCAGTTGGATTTAAGGCTGGACAAGGTTGTTCGCCTCCACGCGGTGTCCCCTGGGAGCAGATTTTGATATTTTGCTGCAAAATGAACAACAATTATAGGTGCAAGAAGCACCAGTACAAAACTGCTCGTATTAGAGCAAAAGAAAGAACTTCCAGAACTGTTACTTCTCATATTAACATATATAAGAAATGGGTGCATGATATAGGTAAGAATTTGCAATAATTTTTAGCTTACAGCTAGGCTTGACAAAATCAGACATTGAAAAACGAGGTTACACTGAATATAGGTCACAAAAATTATGATGGTCTAAAAATTTTACCATGAAAATTGTTTGAACCAGGAAATTCACCTCTTATACATTTCCTACTTCTACCACTTTCTAGGTTCCAACTCTACATTATTCTTTTTTTATTCTTTGTGTAGGTGGATAAAGTATACGACAGTATTGCATGTTTCTTGGCAATATCACATTTCTTAAATTATGTAGATAGGAAATAACACTATGAGGTTTTTTAATATTGTTTATTTTTTTCTCTTCACTTACCTCATAACTCCTTCTCAGGCCCAGGGTTTCGTCACTTCATTTGTGACATTCTCAATGCTGTATCACGTTCACAACTGACGTCCAACGGTCTTCTATCCTGCAGACTGACCTCCATGCCATCTGATGGCTGACTGGCGAACTTCCAAATCAATCCCCTCGCCTCTGATGGTGAAATTCTAGCAATTTTCTTAAGTTTACAAAATCTTTTATATCACATCCAAAAATTTACAAAAGTTGTAATTCTATGAGACTTCAAAGCAGCCATTCTCGCTATAACACGAGACACAAGACCCAAAAGCATCAAAGTTATGGAATATTAAAACAGTTATCCCGTCTTCATAAAAAAAGTTGTACTTCCAATGGATTCTGGCCCATTGTGGAGTGACAGGCAATGAAATAGCCGATTTTCTGGCCAAGAAGTGTAGCAAAATTGTTTCAAACCCAACTTCTACTCCAGTTTCCTTTCACTCTATCAAAAGAATTATCTCAAATAAATATATCAATAAACTTAGAGAAGAATACACCACCAAAACATCTGGAAAGGAATGGAAAAATCTACAAGCTTATGACATTACATTACAAAGAAAATCTTCAGTAGCAACATTCAGACTGCTAATGTGACATGACTGCCTGAATAAACACCTACACAGACTTGGCATAACAGATTCACCTAAATGCCCCTTTTGCAATTTAAATGAAGATATGAAAAAAAAAACCATCTCCTCCGTTGTCCAGCTTTTGTAGAAGAGACCAGCCTTCCTGCTAAATATTGGAGTGCAAGCGAGCGAATTATTTCATTATCAAGTGCTCGACATTAGATACCAACCAACCTTATAACCGGGTATTTCAAAATTCATAGTTGTGTTTTCATTCTTGCATATGTTCAGCTCAGAAATGTTAAAAATGGAGAAATGGAAAAATCTGCAATGGCTGCACATGCCTGGTCAGAAAAACATAGAATAGAAAGCAAAACAAAATTACTTAAACAATTGGAAAAACCTAAGGAACTCACAATTTGGGAAAAAATTTACATATGCAAGAATGAAAACACAACTGTGAATTTTGAAATACCCGGTTATAAGGAGAGGGATTGATTTGGTCAGCCATCAGATGGCGCGGAGGTCAGTCTGCAGGATAGAAGGCCGTTGGACGTCAGTTGTGAACATGATACAGCATTGAGAATGTCACAAATGAAATGATGAAACCCTGGGTCTGATGAGTTATGAAGTATGAGGTGAGTGAAGAGAAAATAAACAATATTAAAAAACCTCGTGTGTTATTTCCTATCTACATAACTTAAGAAATGTGATATTGCCAAGAAATATGCAATACTGTTGAATCCTTTATCACATTTCTTCTTTGTTCCTTTTTCTACTTCCCTGAGCACTTACCTTTTTTTTTTTAACTAATGTTAAACTGGTGTACGCTCCCTGTTTCGACATTGTGAATCGAATCACTTAATAGATCTGTACTGTATGTGTACATGTACCTGTACTGTAAACATGAGGGAGGGTACAATTTTTTGGCTTTGAGTGACAGGTTGGTGTCTGTACCTGATGACGCAAAGAGCTGGACAATAGGGTCCAGTTCACTTGCCTTCCAATGGGACTTTAACAATAAGCAACTAGGAATGCGGGTACTCGATGAATTTTTGGAATTTTTCAACCTTATTTCAACTTTCATAGAATTCAGATTACCTTTTTTCATTATCAATAAATTGAATTGTAGCTTTGAATTATCCAAATGTTGGTTTCAAAACGTCAAATTAAACATGGATTTTTAATAAGTTATGTATATAGGAGTCTGCGAAGGAGTTAAGTATGAGGTGAGTCAAAAACAACTCAACATAAAAAATGGATTTTTAACATTATTTTAAATAGGAGTTTCAAGGGGAAGGTACTCATATTCAAATTAAGCAATTATTTGAATTATTGAATGTCAAATTAACTGGTGTCCACTTCATTGCAATTGAATGTGGCACCAGTAGAGTAAAGGTAAAGGAAAGATTTCTGCTTGGATGGGAATGAAGCGTGGATTAGCTCACAGTAATATAATGTATGGTTAAAAACTATAATATAGTTACCTTGTAGGTCCGTCTCAACTTAAGTTCTTTTAAAACTCTGTAGGCCTTTCGAGACTAGTCCCATCATCAGTAGAATGCATTAGATCTGTTCTTGTTGACCCTTGTTGAAGCACTGACTTGGTTGTGAGAATTTTGTACAGAGGATTGTGTGACAAAATTCTCACAACCAAGTCAGTGCTTCAACAAGGGTCAACAAGAACGGACCTAATGCATTCTGCTGATGATGGGACTAGTCCCGAGAAAGGCCTACAGAGTTTTAAAAGAACTTAAGTTGAGGAGACGGACCTACAAGGTAACTATATTATAGTTTTTAACCGTACATTATATTACTGTGAACTAATACCTCAACGGAAAATCACCATGAATTTTACAATGGATTAGCTCAGTGGTCTGAGCATTAGCACGGAAAGCTAAAGGTTCGGGGTTCGATTCCCGGTTCAGGCAAAGATTTTTCTCTTTACCATTGATTTACAATAATTTAATTGTGTTTATTAATTTACTTATTTCTATCATGGTAATAGCTTTAGCTTCTCAATATTAATTTAATAAATAATGCTATAGCTGTGTGGAGTCCCTTCATATCTTCTTCAGGTAGAAGCCATTCATTGTGTATTTGTGAATGATGATTCATTGCAATTGAATGTGGGACCAGTAGAGTAAAAGTAAAGGAATTGGTCTGAGCATTAGCACGGAAAGCTAAAGGTTCGGGGTTCGATTCCCGGTTCAGGCAAAGATTTTTCTCTTTACCATTGATTTACAATAATTTAATTGTGTTTATTAATTTACTTATTTCTATCATGGTAATAGCTTTAGCTTCTCAATATTAATTTAATAAATAATGCTATAACTGTGTGGAGTCCCTTCATATCTTCTTCAGGTAGAAGCCATTCATTGTGTATTTGTGAATGATGATTGATTGCAATTGAATGTGGGACCAGTAGAGTAAAAGTAAAGGAAGGATTTCTGGTTGGATGGGAATGAAGCCTGGATTAGCTCAGTGGTCAGAGCTAAATGTTTGGGGTTCGATTCCCGGTTCAGGCAAAAATTTTTCTCTTTACTATTGATTTACAAGAATTTAATTGTGTTTATTAATTTGCTTATTTCTATCATAGTAATAGCTTTAGCTTCTCAATATTAATTTAATAAGTTAGAGCTATGTTCATGAGATTATCTCAGGAATAGTTTACTATACATTGCTTTAAAGATATTGCCTTTGTCTTTTCAAACCAAAATGCGCAGAAAATCTGCAAACCTGAAAATGTAAGCAGAAATAATCAATAGTTTAATATAGCTTTTTTACCTTTAGTTTACCTTACATTGCTTTAAAGAAATTGTCACTGTCTTTTCAAAAAATCTGTAAACCAGAAAATGTGTGCACAAATGATTAATAGTTTAATATAACTTTTTTTGTTTTCCTCTCATCTTGGCATGCCACCACCTTGTTCATCCGTGGTGCATGAATGCTTGTGAGAGGTACATTAAAGTGTGACTGTAATGCCTTCGGTGTCTACTCTTTTCATTGAGTAGATTCCATCCTCATCTTTCTCAACAGAATATGTAAATATTTACAACATTTTTATAGTTAACTACTGGTGGTAGTTGTCACACTAACATTGCATCTGTTCAAGATGAGGTACTTGGACAAAAACTTACCTGGTACCTGCTTAAAAATCAAAATGCTTCCAACTGCCTCATTCAGAAAGAATTCATTTAACCATATTCTCTCCGGCTTTCCAGTATAATCACATGGTGCATTGTAGTTGTTCTGGACAATGAGGGAGACTTTTGCCCATGATGTTATCTGGAATGTTGTAGACTATACGTTTGTGTACTTTATATATATGTATTTCAGAAAGTTAATTTTATTTTTGAAAACAAATCCAGACTTTTGGTAACTTTTTGAAGCAACATCAGAATATTTATTAAGAATACACTTGAATTTAAAGTTTACTTTATAACATACTGTCCGTTTTGATCCAAATGAAAACGGAGCTGTATTATATCATTAAGAACTAGGAGTTAAGGGAACAAGGCATGGAATTTACACTTAGGCAAAATTAATCTTCGCATCTCAGGAATGAATTTTCATTAAAATTGTCTGTGATGTATGTTACCATTCTGCAGTTGTGTGGTGAAAATTTTGTGTCTACCTCTAAACTTGATTTGAGAAAAAATTATATTGTAGGAGAATTAATTTTTTTAATTATAAAAACATGGGTTGCTTCATGTACCTTTTCTGTAACCTCTCATAGTACAATATTAACATTTTTAATGTAGGGTGTAATTATAAATTATCTCTTCTCTCTGTCGATGTTCCTTTTTTCCTTTTCCGGTGTAACCCGCTGTTCTGTGCATGAATTTCATTTCACAAGCCGTTATTCTGCTTTCATATTGTCTTTTTAGTGTCCATGCTTCGCTACCATAGGTCAGTCAGGGGTCCCCATCTAGGGGATATGTGGATGACGACCATAAGGTGCCCAAGCTGAGCAAAACATTGCTTCAACTTACTTGTGTTTTGCTCTTTACTTTTATCTTTAACCAATTTGGTATTTCTTCCACTTACTTATAGCAGACTCTTTTAACTTTACTATCTAACCTCTCTTGGTTAACTCTGTTTTTCAACCCCGATGCTATTAGGGCAACCGAGGGCTAGGGAGTCTTTCCTTTCTTCCATTTCTTCTTTCCTTTATTTTATTTTCTTCTCCAGAAAAGCCTGACCAGAGGCTATAAGATGGCAGCCCCATCACTGGTCTTGCCTTCCTTTGGCCAGCAACCAATCAAAGGGACTGTTATGCTTTCAAGTCTTATGCGAGAATTTCTCGGAAGGAAATTCCATTATGTTTTAAAGACTTTTTTCATGTAACATTATCCAATCCTGTACATAACATGATTGTTTATTATTTCTGCACAGTTCCAGGAACTGTAACTATCTGTCTTCGTATCCCCTGTCGGTTGCTGCCTCTACCTCATGCTCTTTCATGCAAGAGCAGAACAATTCAAACTTGCTCCCTAGAGTAACAAGATGATTGTCTGCTAACAGCATTATCTTTCCAAAAACATTTCAGTACTCACTTAACATTCTTTGGATTTATAATCATATTGCTATATTTGTTTATAAACGGATGAACTCATTTCTAGGGTTATGCTTTTTCTTTCTTGTAAAAACTGTATTTCTATCTCATTGTTGCTAATAAATAGTGTTTCAAAGAGTGTCTATATCAGCTAGTCACATTGTTGTTGTTGTTTTCTAATGGCGAGATTTGACGCTTGTCATTTTCTCTCTGGCTTCCCAGTACAAGCGAACAAGGTCCTTAGAGTGTTGTGCAGTTGGATTTAAAGCTGGAAAGACTAGAAGGATTAGTCACATTGTAGTTTATTGATTTGTATAAAGAACAACTGGAAAGCCCATCTTCAACGAATGCCGTCTCATAGAATTCCAAAAGCCATACTTTGCTTCTGCCCCCAAGGCAAAAGATCGCTTGGACGTCCAAAAAGGTGCTGGATGGAATATTCCTCTTTGAGACCATAACAGGCCACACAGCCTAATACTTGCGATGATGATGATGATTTGTACAACTAGCCTTAAGTAACATTTACTTCTGTTTTAGGTATGTGACTGGGACCTTTTGTGGAAAAATAAGTTAATATTTCATGGGTATTTTTGAATGCCAACTAATGAAAGCAACCTCTTTGATGTTCAAATTTTGGTGCATATATGTGGATGATGTAATTTCAATAGTAAAACAAAAGCATATAGAAGATGCTTAAAATCTTTTGAATATTTAGATTAAAACAATGTTTTTAAGAAATGAAAGCTAGAAATAATTACCATTTTTGGATCTCAAATTGAGCAGAAATGAAGAAAACAGGAAAATAGAATTTGGTATTCATAGAAAACGATTCATCACATCACACACACAAAAAGCAGTTTTTAACAGCTTTATATATAGACTGGTATACATTCCTATGAATAGAGAAAATTTTAAAATAGAGGAAAAAATGCATAATAAATGTAGTGAGGAAAAAATGGTTCAAAAGAAATTTATAAGAAATATGTAAAAAATGTATGTATCATCCTTGGGCATAGAATAAATTTAAAAAAATTGTCAACAAATTCAATGTTACATTCGCCTAAATGAACTATGAAAACTAACAAATATGAAAATATTGACGAAGGCAAAAAAATCAATTTACTAAATAAAAAGTACAGGATGTAAAAAGATATACATAGGTAAAGCAAAGAAGAAATTAGAATTAGGATGAAAGAACATCTTAAGAATGTGAAAAATGAGGAAATAGAAAAAACTGCAATAACTGCTCACACTTGGTCAGAAAAAACGTTGAATTGAACTGAACATTTAATTATTAAAATAGGTAAAAAATACAAAGAACAGATAGTTTTGGCAAACATTTATATCCACAAGTATAAGGAAAAAATCATGAATTTTTAAATACCCGATGAAAAGGATTTGATTTGGAAGTTCATCAGTCAACCTAAGGAGGGAACAGGAATCAACATCCAGGATCGGCAACCAACAATTCAACGAGCTGATGATAGAATACAGGCATTCAGAAACATGTTCTCAAGAATTCTATTAAATTAATTAGGTAAGATGTTTAACTGTCTTAAAAAATTATTATAATCAGTATTGATTTTTAATGTGTTTAAAATTTGTTGATGGATATTTTATCCTCAACAATAAGTTTGAGTAGTGTTGCTAATGCATTTTAGTTAGAATGGGGGGAAAAAGTTTTGCACAGAAAAGTATTGTGTAAAATATTTTGGTTGTAAAATTCTGAGGGATGGTGAACAGAAAGTGAAGCCCAGTATGGCAGGTATTGCATTTGTCAATATACATCAAGAGGCATCTATACCCCAGATACTGATTCTCCAGCCCTGACGTTTTCACGACAGTGTTGCCGATATGGATATTCAGTGGGAGGGGCCACTTTATGTATACGGTTAGCAGACATACAGCTGACAACATCTCAGCAATTTCATACCTTACTAGCGTGCTATAGCTGTGTCAAGAACGGCTGTAGTGTAGACCTAGGCTTTTGTTACAGATGTTAAAAGTACATCTTGCTTGTTAATATATGAAGGGCATAGGGCAGTAACATGATGAGCCACATTCTGTTAAGAAATGTCATTTATTACAATGATAGCAAGTAACTATATTGAAATATCCATAAAATCATTTGTAAGGTCTGCCGGTGATGAGCTAACACATTTAGACACACAATGTATTAACAATACTGCCCAATTAGTATTTATAATTTTTTGAAACATTAAAATGTCTCTATCTCATTATGAAGAGTATGTGGCTTATCATGTTATTGCCCTAAGCCCTTCATATATACAGGTGTTAAAAAATGTTTACAGTGTTTCAGGGATGATAGAGGAGTTAAAAACAAACACTTTATCTTACAAAATTTTAGCATATGCACTGTTTTGCCGCTAAATGGTCTTATGTGTAGATGGCTTGACTTCCATCACAACACGCACCGATTAGTTCTGTTTGTGCTGCTGTGTCTGCAACAAGTTAAAAGGGTCATCTCGGTATCAACGAAGACTTGTTACAATAAATATGTAAGTGCATTTGCATTTACTATCCATTCTCATGCCGCAGCATACCTGCAATTTTGAAACGTGTTTACGTTTGTACTACATGGCAGTTTCCATATGTTGTAGTGCACTTTACATAACTGATACATCACAGATGGCTGAGTGCACTCTAAACAAGCTTACGGACATGCATCTTCTGTATGGGGAGAGACGTGCAGTACGGCACCTTTACGCAGAAAGGTTTCCAATGAGGAGGTTACCATCTCTCAGCTCCTTGTCTGGTTGGTCCCACGTGTCCTGTCAAACATACGGGCAACAATTCGTTGAAAAAGAACATGTAATGGTAACCTCCTCATTGGAAATCTTTCTGCTTAAAGGCTGCATGTGTCTCTCCATACAGAAGATGCATGTCCATAAGCTCGTTTAGGTTGTACTCAGCCATCTGTGATATCAGTTGTGTACAGTGCACTACAACAAATGGAAACCGCCATGTAGTACAAATGTAAACATGTTTCAACATTGCAGGTATCCTGAGGCACGAGAATGGATAATAAATGCAAACATACGTACTGTACTTATCGTAGCAAGTTTTCGTGGGCACTGTGATAACCCTTTCAACTTGTTGAAGTTTTGTCAGTTAATAGATTGGCATGGGCTGGACACATTATTCGCATGGACAACAAAAGGATTACAAAAAGAATTTACAATGAACAACCACTATTGGCCAGAAAAGTTGGAAGACCTAAATTAAGATGGGAGGATGGTATAATTCAAGACATTAAAATTTTAAAAATAAAAAACTGTAAGAATGAAGCGCAGAACAGGGAAGTCTGGCATAGGTTTCTGAAGACGGCCAAGGCCCACATGGGGTTGTCAAGCCAATTATGATGATGAAGTTTTGTCAGATAAGTGTTTGGTTTTACCTTCTCTATCATCTCTGAGCCCACCGCTGTGGTCTCGTGGTAGCGTGCTGCCTTGCCACGCAGTGGGCCCGGGTTCGATCCCCAGTCGGGGCAGTTTTTCTGGGTGAG
This sequence comes from Diploptera punctata, assembly GCA_030220185.1. Lineage (NCBI taxonomy): Eukaryota > Metazoa > Arthropoda > Insecta > Blattodea > Blaberidae > Diploptera > Diploptera punctata. The sequence goes on from JASPKZ010003857.1 coordinate 5,982,581, forward strand.
GTTTTTATCAGGGTTTTTCCTCACCTGTAAGATAAATGTCAGGAAAACTTTAAGGCCCAAACGGTCCCCATTATCATCATCATCATCCTTCACCGGTGTGGAAAGCAATGGGAAGCTACCACACCTACAATTCCCTAGTAAAGCTGCAAGCATAGCATGAAAATGCTATGATTGCAGTGAAGGACCTGCCTTCGGGCAGAATTACTATGGATGGATCATCTCTGAAACATTGTAAACATTTTTTAACACCCTGTGTATATATACATATATGTGTTCAACCTATGTCCAACACAGGGTTGGGTCAAGTGATGAGATGAAGTCCCTATATTTTAGAGGTTTGTGAATGACAAGGATGCGCTTGCTTGTTAATAATATGTTAAGATTTTAATGTGTGTTAATAATTTTGTTTCTGACATGTTTAACATCTTGCTAAATCTAGCGGGTGCCACAAATTAAAATAGTGATGACTCATTCACTGGGATTTCAGTGCACTCTTGGTGTGAATACAAAATATTGGGCAGAAAATCTAATTCATGTATTTCAGTAGTCGGTTACTGCAGAATCTAAAATGTTTTAAAGTTTGACTGTTAGTCAAGAAGGAAATGAATTTTGATTCGTGTTCTTTGTAGTGGTTAGCATTTGAAAAAGCATTTTAAGGTTATGAATATATTTTGAGCTTTATCTTTTATTGAGATGTGTTAATGTAATTCGGAAGTTATGGTTTTTGTGAATTGCCAGTGATGACAGTTTAAACACCACTAAATGAAATAAGTGATTAAGTTTATACATGCACTACCAACTGAGGCATATATTGTACCTTAACGTAAAGAAATGTTGAGTGTTTTATAGGACATTAATTTATTCTTTTTTGTTGGCAGACAAATTAATATGAATACAAGGTGTTGTATACCAACAAATGAGAACTTCCAGAACTGTTACTTCTCATATTGGCATATATAAGAAGATGGGTGCATGATATAGGTAAGAATTTGCATATTATTTTTAGCTTACTACTAGGCTTGACAAAATCAGACGTTGAAAAACGAGGTTTATACACTGCATAAAAGTTAAGATGGTCTAAAAATTGTACTGTGAAAATTAATTTTCACAACATGAATATTGAAAATTGATTTACAATTAATAGCACTAAGATTATTTTTTTAATTTTTGATATATGCTACATGGTCCATTTCATTTTTACACAATAAACATTTAGCAGAGATCAGTAAAGGTTCTTCGTGAGGCAAATCTGGAATAATTCTTAAAAGTTGTTGAATGTAACTGAAAATAATTGAGAGAGAATAAACTTTTCATTAATAATACATGATGATTAGAGCTAGGAATTTTAGGTGCTGCACTTTTTTTTTGTTACTATAATGTTCAAATTTGGAATTCTGAGATTCTCAAAGAATTACACACAGAATCAGTCATGGAATATATACAAAAATACAGAAACAACTGGAAATCTCACGTACGAAGAATGAGCAGAACAAGAATACCACGTCAGATCTTAAATTACCAGCCAGCAGGCAAGAGATCTTTGGGCAGACCCTTCAAACTTTACTTGTGCAAAATTTTCGATTTTTTAAGCCATTTTTTGAAAAATTTGTGCATTTTCCGGATTTTGGGATTGAGACCATAACAGACCACTAGGTCTATCACATGAAAGGAAGAAGAAGAAGAAGATCAAATTCGCTAGTATTGCAAAGAAAACATTAAATAAATGCCCCTAACTGTGTTTTAGTTGCACCTTTTTTCAATGCTAGCACCTTTTTACACCTTTTCTTTAATGGAAGCACATTTTACACTTTTTCAAACCTTTTTTGTCTCCTTTGGAACATTTTATTACCAAAATAATATATATATATATATAATTTATTCAAATACGATTTCAAGGGTTGGTAACGATATGTGGTATCAGTCTACATCACATTACTTCCACTTCAGTGCAATCCCGTTAGGCTATTCCTTTTAAATTAGTTTGCGCCTCATTGCACCACAAGTTATGCGAAAGCTATTTTTCAAGCAAGGAAGGTTGTTGAGTGCATGAATAAATGTTTCAGTTCAAAATAATATTTGACTAGTGCAGTCTGCTATTTTCCTGAGTTACCAGTATACAGTATGCCGAAAGTGAACTCCTATAAACTACTTGATATTGTTAAGAAGTTTAGTGCAGGTGGAATTCAGAGTGACGGATCTGTTATCAGGTGCATTCTTTGTGATATTTCAATAACAATTGATGAAAAACATCAATGCATTCGTGTTATGCAGCATATAAGTAGTGTAAGAAAAAGGTGCAATTTTTTAAATAAAAGTTGCAAATTTCCCATGTAAATAATCATTAAAGATTACCAAAACCAATTACAACAAGTAACTAACGACACAAAATTCACGCATGTTGTCTTATATTAAAGAAGTACTTCTTCTTCCTTCCAAGTATTAGGCCAAGGCCTGTTACGATCCTATAGAAAATTTTCCCTCCAGCATTTGAGGGAAATTCTCGTATAAGACCTGAAAGCATAATAATAGTCCCTTCGATTGGTTGCTGGCCAAAGGAAGGCAAGACCAGTGATGGGCTGCCATCTTATAGCCTCTGGTCAGGCTTTTCTGGAGAAGAAAAGAAAATAAAGGAAAGAAGAAATGGAAGAAAGGAAAGACTCCCTAGCCCTCGGATGCCCTAATAGCATTGGTGTCAAAAAAACAAGAGTTAACCAAGAGAGGTTAGATAGTAAAGTTAAAAGAGTGCAAAACACAAGTAAGTGGAAGAAATGTCTTTTAATGTCTGAAATGCTTTTTCTTGCGCATCAGTCCAAATGAACAGTTCAGTCTTTTTAGTTAATTTAGTTAGGGGTTGAGCTATAGCTGCAAAGTTTGGAACATGACGTCTGTAATAAGATGCCAGTCCAATGAATAACCTAATATCACGTACACTTTGCGGTCTAGGGTATTCTTTGATAGACCTTATTTTCTCGGGATCTGGTTTTACACCTTCACTCGTTACAATATGGCCTAAGTATTCGACTCTATCTACAGCAAACTGACATTTTTCTGCTTGTATCTTGAAATTAGCGTCTCTTAAACGATCGAAAATTCTTTGCAATTTTTCGACATGTGATTTCATATCTTTTGAAAACACTATTACAACATCGATATAACATAGGCAATCTACTCCTCGTAGACCCATGAGAATTGAATCCATGCACCTCTGGAAACTAGCAGGGGCGTTAACCAAGCCAAAACACGTGCGATTATACTCAAAATGTCCTTGTGGGGTGCTAAATGCAGTCTTTTCCCTGTCCTTTTCTTCTATTTCTATTTGTAAATAACCGCTAGCCATGTCTAATACGGAAAATACTTTGCATTGTCCCAATGAATCTAGCGTGTCAATAATGTTTGGGAGGGGATATGCATCTGGCTTTGTCAGTGCGTTTAACCCTCGTAAATCTAAACACATTCGGAATTTAGGGGTTCCGTCTCTAGACTTCTTTTTAACCATAACAATCGGGCTATTCCACGGACTGTTAGATTCACAAATGACACCTTTGTTGAGGAGATCAGTAACTTGTTCTTCCACAACTGGTTTCAATGCATGGGCTAACCTATAAGGGTTTTTTACGCACAGGTGGTGCATTGCCTGTGTCAATTGTATGTTTAACCTTGGAAGTGCATCCAAAGTCAAGGCTGCCTTCCTGATAAAACAAATCGTCATTTTGACGTAATACATCCGCTAGTAGTTCATAATCTCTACGGTTCAAATGTGATAACTTATTATGTAAGTATTCTTCGAATTCTCGTTTCTTTCTCTTATCGTTGGTATTTTGTTTTCTCATTACATGATACATGTGTATATCTCCATCACTATCTGACATGAGGGGAGTTACTTCTCCTAATCTATATCCCTTTTCTAACTAAATTTCTTCTTTCAGGTGAATATTCTATAATTTTATATTAATTTTGAATAAACCTCAACGGAACATATCATGAATCTTATAAAAGTTAAATTTCTTCTTCTGTCATATTTAAAATTTCAATTGGAACATAACCTATTAACTTAGTTCTGCTTACATTTTCAGAACTTTCTAATTTCTCATTATCTATTTTATTTTCTGTTTCACTTTTTCGCTCGGTACCCACCGCTGGAGTTGGAGTCGGAAATCCTGGGTTCGCTCTAAGTCGACTATCATCCAAACTGGGAACTTGATTTCGCATTAAAGGAGCTACTACTTTTCTCGTTTCTCTAGGGCTATTTTCCACGGAATTTCCAGAATCTGGGTCTTTCAACTCTATCTTACTAGCACTGTTTGGCGCAATTATACCCGGTGTCATGGCATACACGGGTTCAAACACTATTTCTTGAGGGATACTCGTAGGGTCACCGCGTCCAATGACCTTACCTTGGATGATACTTATTGCAAGTGGCGGCAACACCTTGTTCCTCGTTAGTACCTCGGCCGGCCACACTGAGTCAGGCTTAGGATCCGAATTGTGCTTACCTTGTGGGTTGATCAGGTCCTTAGGTTCACTGTTTGACCCTGGCAATGCCAAGACCGTACCATCATAACTATATAATGGTAATTTGATGTTTCCTATCACCAATGATCCAGCGTCTAGGTCCACATTCGCTGCGATCGCCTGCAAAAAGTCTACTCCTAGGATTCCGTCTCCAGGGGTACCCAATTCGCTTACTATAAAAGTATGTTCGTACTGTAAAGGTCCTTACTTTACAACTACAGTTTGTTCTCCTAATAATTTCAGATTTATTCCTGTGACACCCCTAGCCGTTATTTGTGTAGGCTCTATTTGTGCTTGCCATCGGTTTGGCTGTACTAGTACTAACGATATAGCGGCCCCAGTGTCCACTACAAATCTAAACTTAGCTCCTTCTACTTCTATGATTACATATGGTTCGGACTTTAGGTGTAATGCAAGCACTTCTACTTCCGGCTTTTTCTCTAACTCGGGATTAGCGTCGGGGTGAGTTAATGCCTCCCTCTCGAGTTTAAACTCGGTGAACATCCCTCTTGTTCACCTCTCTTAGGGCAGAATTTTGCTATGTGCCCTAGTTCTCTACAGCCATAACACTGTATTCCGCGGTTCGCGCCTTGATTACTTGGACGGTTGCCTTGGGGGAATCCACCTCCTCGTCCACCTCTAGTGCTGCTGCTAGCACCAAAATTATTTCTTTGTTGCCCTTCCTTGTTAAAATTTGGCGTCCGATTACCGTTATGGTTGAACCCTTTATTATTACTATTATTATTATATGAGTACGATCCTCGGCCGTACCCTTTTCTGCGACCACCTCGATTCGGTTGCTCTACACCGAATACTTTCATCGAGGGTCTCTCTCTATCCCTTTCTCGTTCTGCTGCTTCTATTAACATTGCAACTCGTATGGACTTTTCTAGGGTATCCGGCATTTGATACCTTACATGAACTCCTGGAATACCACGTACTCCGTAATTAAATATGGATACTAACCTCCTTTCAGCTTCCTCGTTTAGAGCTTGTTGCTCCGTAGGGTCCTGTACTCTCTTTATTGTTTTGCTACTAAGTTTTCGTAATCCATCAGCGAATTCTTCTATTCCTTCATCTTTATATTGCCTTGCTGCTGTGTAATTGGGAATAATGATAGTGATCAGAATATTTCTCTTTGAATCTGTCCTTTAACAGTTCTGCTAACCTAGCATATGGGATCCTATCAGTTACCTCTGGATGTGTTTCTAGGAATGTCTGTGCAGCGCCTTCTACTTTAAACTGGATTATCCTCACTTTGTCTCGCTCGGTCAGGCTACCTGATTCAGCGGTGCCATCGACCTTTCTTAGAAAGTCATGTACTGGGATTCCAGATATAGGGTTCCATGGATTTATCCATGTGGCCACTGTTAGATCTTTTACTAATATAGGCTTACTTTCTTCTGCTTCGCTCATTTTTCTTTCTCTCTCCTAATTAACAAAATTATTTATACTAATTCTGAATTTCTATTTTCTTAACCTATTTTATTTTTGTTTTATTTTCAGCGCTTTCCTATCCAACTGGTGTGGGAGTGTCCCGGCTGCGGGCGTCGTGAGGCGCAGTGGCTAGTGATTACTCGTCACAATAACATGCTCACCGTTTGTCCTGGGCAGGCATCCAACATGCCTGTCAGTGAGGAGCACGACCACGAGGATTGTAGGCTTAGCCTAATCCTTCTCCAAATAGAGGGGGAGGATGCTAACCATGCAGTCCTCAATGGGCACTCTTTTCCCTTCCGTGCTTTATAGTACAGGGGGGGGGGAGATGTGTTCTTATAAAATTTTAGTAAAAAAAACCAAAAAAAAAATTTTCTTTATCACAATCTAATAAAATATTTACTTATTACTTTTGTTGTTTTTCATTCGTTTCCTTTTTCTTATCCCAATATGATATCCTAACTTTCCTGTTTATTGTGCTAGGCACATCATACATTTGAAAATGATCCGTACGCTCTATCTTTATGTCAGGGTATTTCTTTTCTTTGTCCCTATAGCGCTTAACTACTTGTACATCTACATCAATGTATGCTTCTACTCCTGGATCTCTATCATATTTAATGTACTTAACAGCAGGTACTGAATAATTTCTCGGTTTCCCTTCAAAACAAATCTCAAGTTTAGATTTTTCTTGTAGATGAGCAAACTTATAATAATGCTCTTCTAATAAACTAGGGTTGATATTAGTATGATTCTTAAAGAAATTATACACAATCTCTTTTGCTAGTTCTGTTGTATCTGGCAGGAAAACAGGACGTTCTACCTTAACTATTCAAAGTTAAAATTGGGAAACACATTATGAGGTTCTTAATTAATAAATTAATGAGTCATTTTAACATCTTACGTATGGCAACGTTAGAGAGGGAGATTCCAACGAATATCCGGTAGTCATAATGGCGGTTGAAAATGAATGACAAGATCATTTGAAAACTATAGTTACCGTGTTTGATAAAACATGAAATATGAGGTAAGATGTTAAAATGACTCATTAATTTACTACCTTAACATATAAAATAGTGAACGTTCTAATATTAGGATCCTTGTTTCTAAACCAAGATGCCATAAACTATAGAAAAAATACTTTTCTTGCTCACAATCTGAGTTTAACAGATTATGTCTTCGGAACCTGAAGTCCTTAGTTCAAATCCCAATAGGCTGCCACCAGAAATTGTCGTGCCTAACTGAGGAGCATTATGCAAGTCCACATGGAGTGCCTACGGAAGGGGATGATTCCCTTTCGAGACACAGACTACGTCTCTCCAGGCAACAGTATGAATATAATTAATTCACCAAAATAACATATAACATAAACTTATTAATTAAATATTAATGTACAAAGAAACAAGGATTGATAGAATAACATCAAATGGTATAAAATAACTAGTTTTCCCTTTTAACACATAGGTAAGTATATATGTGGAGAGAGTGTGAGGTTATTGCATAAACAGGCTGTTTAAATCTACAACCAACCAATGTTAAATTATCATAAGAGAGATAGCTATTCATAGACAAAATATAGAATATAGAAAGTGTTCTCAATACTCACTAAGTAGAGTAATAATGGTAGTGATGGTTAAAATAGTCTTCATGGTATTTGGCGTCCTCCCGGAGTTGTAGTTGCTGGCGTCAAAGTGCGAAGCTGGCCTCTATCTATCGACTGGCGATATACTTTTAGTTGATTTCTAGTAGAGTCTGAATAACCTTCATCCGGGACAGGGGGTATTTATACAAGCATTTTGAGGCGCTGGCCGAAGGGACGTTCTCTTTGTCCTCTACACGCGTGATAGTCGCCTTGAACATTGCATACGTGATGCGCTAGGGGGCAAAGAGTCCACGTGTAACCCATATAAGGAGATTTGACTTATGATCTTTCAGATATGAGGAAAACCGCGTGCATCCGTAATCTGTTTTGATGCGACTACATGACTATACAGGATGTTACTAATGTTTCCTCTCTGCAAATAACTCTCTCTTTAACATGTTTTTAAAGGATTTTTAGGGGGTCAAAACGGTACGTTATGCACCCATCACAAGTGATTCAGGCCACAATTATGTTTGAAATGTACCAAGTTTGGTCTAATTCTATATTATTGAATATTAATTTATATTATGGTGAAATTAATACACTGTTAAATATATGTAATTCTGAAAGCAGGATGTGTTAACGAAAAGTTGTATATAAAATAATTTGCTTTTAGATCTGTGGCAAGATACTATCTGGCAGAATTTTCTGGATTCTCAAATTCCTCATGTCCTCCACAGAATCTTTACCCTAACTGTCAAGAAACACCGACGTGGGTTTGATTGGGTAATATATTGACATAACGTGATCATCAATGTGTAAATAGGTCGACAATGGATCAGATTTTTAATTTAAGACGGATTTTAGAAAAGAAATGAGAACATGCTGCATTAACTCAGGGGTCCTCATCTAGGGGATATGTGGATGGCGACCACAAGGTGCCCAAGCTGAGCAAAACATTTCTTCCACTTACTTGTGTTTTGCACTCTTTTAACTTTACTATCTAACCTCTCTTGGTTAACTCTTGTTTTTTTCGACTCCGACGCTATTAGGGCATCCGAGGACTAGGGAGTCTTAACTTTCTTCCATTTCTTCTTTCCTTTATTTTCTTTTCTTCTCCAGAAAAGCCTGACCAGAGGCTATAAGATGGCAGCCCCATCACTGGTCTTGCCTTCCTTTGGCCAGCAACCAATCGAAGGGACTATTATTATGCTTTCAAGTCTTATACGAGAATTTCCCATAAGGGAAAATTTTCTATAGGATCGTAACAGGCCTTGGCCTAATACTTGGAAGGAAGAAGAAGAAGAAGAACTATATGTAGACTTTAAAAAAAAAGGCATATTAGATATTAAAATGTTAATATTATTCTTAATGATGAAAAAATTATATTTGAAAAGAAAAATATACGCCTAGACTGAGGTTTGAACCCACTCTATGTCAATGCTCTTCCATTTTTCTTTTCAAATATAATTTGTCCATCATTAAGATGTTTAAAAATGAATAATATTAACATTGAAAGAAGCACTACTGGCTTTATAAGTAATGTTTAAATTCCCAATAAAAAGTCTTCTTAATAAAGAAGCCTCCATTTGCAAATTCGTAGCATTTGGGGTTAGGGAATTAATTATGTATAAGAGAAAAATACGCATTTAGATTGGAGGCCTAGGTAGCTCAGATGGATGAGCATTGACATAGAGAGTCAGAGGTCCTGGGTTCAAACCCCAGTCTAGGCGTATATTTTTCTTTTCTTATCTTATGCTGACAAACAGGTGACACGGCATAAGCAACATGAATTCCTACCAAGCCTGATGATGACTGAATTAATAGCCTTTTTGCCTTACTGATTTTAAAGTTCTTTTTTACTGGTATACAATACTTTGATACTTCTTGCCAATTCACCCACATAAAGTCTGAACCTTGTACATGCACTGTTCCTACACTGGCAAATACTTCATCATACTTTTCTGGAAGAAGTATGGATTTCAATTTCCTTAATTTTTTCTCTACAATACCAAAGATGTGTCTGCAGGCATGTAGGAGTGACCTCGTATTGGAAAGAACCACTCAATTTGAAAATTGAATTGACTTGCAATGACACAAACCATGAATATTCAATTCAATTTATTCATCCAACTGATCATGTACATGATATGGGACAAGTCAAATTTTTACAATAAAGTACAAGTACAAATAAAACTTAAATCAAAGCATGTATTTATTGTTCGTAATAACCACTTCATAAATTTATCAACAACCGAATCTACTTGGAACTACTGGCAAGTACGTAATACAACTCACCCCAGCCTCCTACGAATCAAGGATTCCAGGGAGTCACTTTAGTTGTCTTGTCTAATTGGAAATATTTTTGAACAAGAAGAAAGATTCTTTATAGTGAACATTCAAGTAGCAAGAGAAAATGGGTTTGATGAAAAAATGGTACATAAAAGGATAGAAAAGTATAAAAAACAAAAAATGATAAACAGAAGTAATCTTGAAAAAGAACCACCTATGAAAAAATATAGGAAATTCACATAACACCCTTGGGTACATAATAAATTTCAAAATATATTTGAGAAGTAATATTAAATTAGCACCAAAAAATAACTACAGTTTCATGTAGAACCTAGGCTAACAGATTTCAGTTTTTAAACTTACAATCTATTCTAATTTGCATTATTCTGAATTTTAAGAATGAAAATTCTTCAAAACTATAAAAACAGTTTTCTGTTAATATCTTATATAGGAGCTTGTTAAATTTTTCATGTGCATATATTTCCTTTAAATAATTAGGTAAGCTATTATACATATAAATTGCAATGAAAATGAAACTTTTTTTTATATAATGTTGAGTTGAAAGGCTCAATAAAAATATCCGACTTATTTCTTGTATTATATGAATGTTTATCTGAGTTTTTTCTTTCGTTTACACTGTTCTTCCTTTTCGTTTTACCTTTCTATCTGTCTTTGGGTTTTTACAGCTGCTGCTGTCTTCCCGTGCCAAACCTCCAAAGCCTACGGTTTTGGGCATCTTCGATGCTTAGCCCTCTAGCTTCCATTACTGTCTTCCATGTTTTCTTTCCATGTTAACCTTGGTCTCCCTCTTTTCTTCTTTCTGTTTGGATGCCATTCATATTCGTTTTACCTTTTTATCTTATTCACACATACAAACACAAGGCAGGACACACCCAGACCCAAGGTGGAGATATAAAATCCCCTACCTCGCCGGAGTGGAAGGTAGGGACTATGCCATGGTGACAGACATATTTTAAAAGAAAAACTACTCAAATTGGATTTAACAAACTTTAAGGTTTCATAGATATATATACAAGGCAAAGGTAAGATACAGTTTTTTTTTAAGAATGGCCTGCAACTAGTGGATTGAGATACTTGTATAATGTTTGTAATAGCTTCCTTTTGAAGTTTAAAGATTTGGATTGCATGTGTAGAATCACCCCAGAAGATTATGCCATATGACAAGATAGAATATGCATAATACATTGTGCGAATAATTTCTATAGATGACACTTGTATCATCCTCAGGGCAAAACACATTTAGTTTTTTTCCCACTTCAACATGTGTTGACCATTTCAATGTTCATCCAACCATATACCAAGAAATTTTGTTTTCTTGGAGTACTGAATTATTTTGTTCTGGTATTCAATAATAGGCCACTCTTGAGAATGATGGAAAGAAATGGCTACAGTTTTTTCTTTATTAATTAACAGTCTATTTGCTTCAAACCGTCCTATTAAATCATTTATTGTTCACTGATTTGCAACTGTAAACCAATATTATCTTTCTCTGATAAAAAACACTAGTATCATCCGCATAGAAAGTTAGTTTCCCCATGGCTGACATGTGGCTCTAAATCATTAATAAATAATAAAAATAGGACTGGTCCAAGAACTGAGCCTTGTGGTACACCATATTTTACATGTTTCTTCTCTGACAGGAAGTTAATTATTTCAGTTTTCTTCAGAAGTAATTTCTACCATTTGTTCTTGGTTTTTAAGATAAGAATTAAACTAATTGTATGCTACCCCTCGTATTCCAATTATTCTTAGTTTTTCTAGCAATATATTGTGATCCACTAAATCAAATGCTTTTGATAGGTCCAAAAAATGCCTACTCCAATTTCTTTCTTGTCAACGATTCATATACTCGTCTTAAAAAATCAACAACAGCTGTTTTAGTTGTCCTATCCTTAAGAGAGCCATTCTGACTTTACCCTATTACATTATATTTAGTTATAAATGACATAAGTCTGTTGTGTACAACTTTTTCAAATATCTTAGAGAATACAGAAAGTAATGAAATAGGTCTATAATTTTGGACTTCAGAATGTGATCCTTTTTTATACAAAGGTTTTACTTTTGCTAGCTTAAGCAAGTCAGGAAAAGTCAAGTTGACAGTGATAAGTTTACTATGAAGGTTATCGGATTAACAATATTAAAACATTTTTTTATAACATAATCTGGAATACCATCAATACCTGCCGATTTCTTATTTTGGAAACTCTTGATAATTTCTGTAACTTCTAATTCATTGGTTGGATTTAAAAATATACTGTTACAGCTATTTGTGGGTCTAATTAAGATTCCATTTGTATTTAATTGGTTAGTGTCTTGAAGTGTATTTGCAATATTTGTTTAATAATCATTAAAAATATTTGCTATTTCTTTTGCCTCACAAAATTCCCCATCACCACTTCTTAGTATAATATTTTTTATTTCTTTATTATTTGTCCCTATTTATCTTTAATTACCTTCCACATAGCTTTTGATTTGTTCCCCGAAGAATTTATATATTTTTCATTGTACAGTTTTTTTGCTTCTCTGATTACCTTATTATAAATTGTCTTGTAATGAAAATAATAATCCTTAAATGATTTTGAGAAGTTACCCTCTTTAGAAATTTTATTGAGAAATCTTAATCTTTTACCTGATATTTGATCCCTGAAGTCATTTTTACATTGTTTGAATTTAAATGTGGTTTCTGGTATGGCTATGTTGTAATAGTAGTTGAATGTGGTCATAAATTCATCAAAGCGGTATTTACTGATGCATGTTTAAATATGGAATCACAAGATTCTTTCTGCAGTAAATCATTTAAATATTGGATGTTTTCTTCTTTAAAGGACTTTATTTTTTATGTCATGTTAAATTACTAAACCTACAATGTAAATGTATATTTGAAGAGAAAAATTTTTGCCTAGACTGGGACTCGAACCCGGGACCCTTGGCTTTCTGGGCCAAGTGCTCTACCAACTGAGCTACCGAGGCGAGTTACGATCTAGACGCAAATTTTTCTCTTATGTACGTTGTAATTCCCTCGCGCCAAATGCTTGAAACCATAGCTTCAATCTTTGCAAATGGCGGCTTCTTAGTTAAGAAGACATTTATTGGGAATTTAACACTACTTTATAGCCAGTAGGGCTTCTATTGACGATTTTATTATTAATTTAACACTTCTCATTGAAGGATAAATTATATTTGAAGAGAAAAATTTTCGCCTAGACCGGGACTCGAACCCGGGACCCTTGGCTTTCCGGGCCAAGTGCTCTGCCAACTGAGCTACCGAGGCGAGTTACGATGTAGACGCAAATTTTTCTCTTATGTACGTTGTAATTCCCTCGCGCCAAATGCTTGAAACCATAGCTCGCCTTGGTAGCTCAGTTGGTAGAGCACTTGGCCCGGAAAGCCAAGGGTCCCGGGTTCGAGTCCCGGTCTAGGCGAAAATTTTTCTCTTCAAATATAATTTATCCTTCAATGAGAAGTGTTAAATTAATAATAAAATCGTCAATGTAAATGTAATTGCAATATTTGTGCAAAATGGTCGGAAAAACCTGTTGCCACTACTTTAAAATTGTATTTCCACAAATGTTTGTTTAAAACTATCTGATCTACTGCGGTTTGATTGGAGGCACTGATTCTTGTTGGGACATTTACTATTGCCTCCAAGCCGTATGTATTTAGCATTGACTGTATAATCTATGTCAACGGAGTTGATAGAAGGGACGTCATTTACTATCCCCACTACTGTAGGGGTGCATACAATAACTAGGCCAAAGCTAGGAATGTGGCTGTTACCAGGTTATGTTGATTAATTTTGATGTTATATTTGAATATCAATACTTGACAATATTATTTTTGAAAAGAAAAACTAATGCTTAAACCAGGACTTGAACTCCGATAGAACCAGAGGTCTGGAGTTCAAGCTCAAGCTCCGGTTCAAGTGTTAATTTTCTTTTCAAAAATATGTTTAATAAATTTGAATTTTTTTCATTTAAAATTTTCAATAACTAAAATCTTATTATGTTTGAAGAAAATTTTAATTTTCCCAAAAAAATAACACATCACAGAAATTTGTTTCCTTAATAATTACAACAAATATTGGTATTAAGGAAATTTGAATTGTATCTGTGGTTATTAGTGTATTTAGTCTAAATCATCTGCTGTAAAACTAGCATCAACCATTGCTCGAGCTTTCTCAAGATCCATTCGAAGTTTATCATTGTCTGGTTGTAGATCGACAGCAGCTCTAAGTTCTCCAATTCCTTGATGATACAGTCCCATTTTACATAGAGCTGTTCCTCGACGAGCGTGACAACGTGCTCGTGACAAAGCATTTGCTGAGATCTTTGGTGTAAACAGATCAAGTGCCTGCAAGTAGTGTCATCTAATGTAAGACAGTTATTAATTATCTCTTTCTTAGAGTTTAAAATAAATAATCTGGATAGATTCTTGTAGTTTCCTATTACCTAGTGCTTGTTACTTACGTAATGGAAAGGTAGTTGTTATCCAATAGGAAGGAGACCCTTTAATTCCATCATACTGAGAGCTTAAAGGAACTGATCTGAACTACTTCTGGTAGTATTCTAATACTTGTTACTTGTGTAATACAACGGCAATTGTTATTCAACAGGAAAGAGATCCTTTATTTCTCTCTTGGTAGGAGATTTAAAGAACTGATCTGGAATACTTCTTGTATTTTCCTATTACCTAGTTCGTGTTACTCCTTCATACATTTTTTTTTTGTATTTTGTAAGCCTATGTTTTCCCTTTACAGAAATTTTAGGCGCTCTTCCCCTACTGGGAAGAATTTGAACCATACTAATTTAGTTACACTTGTTTTCGTATACATGTCATTTTGAGTGGTCCGTGGTCAGTGTTCTGCCTCTTACTGACATCTACGAAACCAAGGTAGTACTAGGACGGGAAAATTCAGTAAATTTTGCTTAGAGGCCTTTTTATTCAGGCTTAAGGATTTTTTACGAGCCTGAAAATCTTCAGACTCAGGACCCACGGCTTAAAGTCCCTCCCGGAGGACTTGCTTCCTAAAAAATCCATCGACCCCGGCCAGGTTTGAACCCGCAACCTCGGGACCAGAGGCAAGGAGCATAACCACTAGTCCACCGCGGCCGACTCTTCTTCATACATACGAATCTTAAGCCTATAGGCCTGTTATGATCTCACTGATGAATTTTGTATCCAGCACTTCCTTGGATGGCCCAGAAATCTCTTCCCTGTTGGACAATAATGAAGCATGGCCTTGGAAACTATCTGAACTCATTTGTCGTAAATGATACATCCAGTCTTTCTAGTATTCATGTATGTACTAATTGACTGCAGTTATTCAATAACTTCCATTCTAACTTGTGATATCTTCCCTTCTTTGGTTACTAAATGATTTTTGGGATGAATTAGCATGTCTCAATTTTTCCTTAATTTGTCATCATTTACAAATATTAACTTCAGAGACATCAAATTTTCTCAGAATTGGTCATAACCTTTACTTCCTTAAAAACAATCAACTTGAAACCATTATAATAACATTTAGGGTCGAATGTTTGAACGCATTAGACAGTAAAAGGTGTTCTCTGCTGAGAAAGTTTTATCCAAATACATTTTGCTTACTCAGAAATCTATTCATGCGATAATAATTGTAAGCTACCTGACGAGGTACCTTAAGATCATAGCTCAAGATAGAAACTTATCGTGAAAATCCCGAAGGGAACCGATGTAGTTTTGAAACCTTTGCATCTTTATCCAAGATGTCGGACCTTTAAGACTTCAATCATGTTTTCGGTATATGTGGAGAAGAATTCAACTGGAAGAACAGGAGAATACGCGTAATATTGCACGACGCAGACGTCGTATACAGTATTATTTGCGGGATGCAAGCGTAAATGCGTTCCTCTATAGCAGACGAAAATAACGGAAGTGGTTTTATCGCTGAGAATTCTGGGTAATTCGTTGCCAATATTATGAAAATGGCAACTTTCAAGCATGACCGGTAAGTCGGCCGTTAATTCGATCTCAGCAATTGCTCACGGTGAGTCAGCTCACCAGTGATTGGAAGTAATTTGAGTAGAGACTAATGTATTTGCATACGACCCTTAGTGACAAGTGGGGAGTTTATGCTGACAATGTAGTACTATTGGGAGATAGTGAGGAAATACTAAAGGCCAACACACACACACTATTAAGTAACATTAAGAAATTGGGACTGGAAGTAAATATCAATAAAAGTGGATATATGGTCACACGTAGAAATATCGGTACATTATATAATGGAAATGGACAGCTAATGACAAATAAGGGAAATTTTTTAGTAGGTGGCTGAATTCAAATACCTAGGAACAATAATCGCAAATAGGAATGAGATTCACAAAGAAATTAAACACAGGCTCAATTCTGGAGATGTGTACTATTATGCATTACAGATACTCTTGGCGTCCCAATTCCTTTCAAAAACATTAAACTGAAAATATATAAAACTATTATTCTACCAGTTATGTTATATGGATACAAAACATGGACTCTTACTTTAAGGGAGAAAAGGAGATTTTGAGTATTTGAGAATGAAGTTCTTGGAAAATTTTTGGACCAATGGGAGACGGACAGGTGCATAGAGAAGACTTCATTAACAGTGAATTACATGGTCTTTATAGGAAGCCAGATATAATGAGAAGAGTTAATTCTCGTAGACTGCAAATGGCAGGACATGTGGCATGAATAGGGAATGAAAGACGTGCATGGAAACTTCTTGTAGGAAAACCAGAGGGAAAACTCGCAGTTGGTAGACCAAGAATGAGGTCAGAAGATAACATTAGCTATGATTTGAGGGATGTAGATTATACAGGGAATGATTGGAAAACAGCTCAGGATAGGAATGTATGGAGAGCTTATGTCTGTGCAGCCATGAACCTACAGGTTTGATGGTGCCAGTGAATTAGTTATCTATTTAACTGAACATTCTCTCTCAAGCACTATAATACTCTACAACAATCAAACCGTGCATTTTCTCTTTAAAATGACCAATTTATTGTGCTTTATCATGTAATGCATTTTTGTTTTGGTATCTTTTTAAAACAATTCATATATATTATACTTATTCAAAAATCAAATTAATTTTTCTATTTATAAATAAGTTTGAGAAAAAAAAAATTCTCCAACTCATTTATAATTTTTCTATACTTACTATAGAGCAGTCTTCAACACATTTTTTTAAATTTCCAATAGCAAACTGGGCTGCAGCTCTGTTTGAATACAATGCTGGCATTTTGCTTCCCAATTTAATTCCATGACTAAATGCACTGATAGCTGCAAGGTAGTTTCCAGCTTTAAAGAACGAACTGCAATTTAAAAAGATTTGGTTAAAATGTGTATTTATAGTGCCACCACTGCACTCTATATCCATCCATAGTAATTCTGCCTGAAGGCAGGTCCTTCACTCCAATCATAGCATTTTCATGCTATGCTTGCAGCTTTACTAGGGGATTGTAGGTGTGGTAGCTTCCCGTTGCTTTCCACACCGGTGAAGGATGATGATGATATAAAAACTGCCCCGACCGGGGATCAAACCTGGGCCCGCTGTGTGACAAGGCAGCATGCTACCTCGAGACCAAAGCGGTGGACACACACTCTATGTGCTGGGTGGATAAATTACATTCATGTGGTCAATTTACAATTTATGCACCACTTTACATAGATGATATGTTCTTGTGTTGTGACATATATAGGATGTGAGTATATGTTTAAGTGTTTGTGTTGTGTAAAGTATGTAGTATGAGGGACGATGATGAAGAGAAGAGAGATGTCCTGTCAAAAAGCACCAAGAGGGCCACCAGCTTAATGTCCCTATTCAAAGGACAAATTGCTATCAACAGTATTATCAAGAGATTTGCAGTTTAATGCAGGAATCTAGTGCAGAATTTAGCGATTAAAAATTATACTTTCGAGAGTAAAAATAATAATAAATAATAAACCAATAGAACAAGTAACACGCTTTAATTATTTAGGTAATAATATATCACAGTTTCATAATCAAAAAGATGTGGAAACAAATTTAGAAAAATATAACAGATTAAATGGTATAATTAGGAGAAATTTTGGAAAACAAATGAGGAAAGAAATCCAATTGAGATTTCATAATGCCATAGCCAAACCTGCTCTACTATACGGAAGTGAATGCTGGACGCTTCGAGGAAAAGATAAATCCCGCATTAATAGTTCGCAAATGAGATTCCTCCGATCACTAACTGGAGTAACATTAAGGGATAGAATGAAAAGTGATGAGATAAGGATGCAGTGGAATAGTAGGGAAATGGTTGAACACATACAAAATTATCAGATTAAATGGTTCCAACACGTGCAGAGAATGTCAAATTCCCATTTACCAAAGATGATTTACCACCTCAACCCTAAACGCAAAAGAGACCTCGGAAGACCCTTCAACCGATGGAAAGATCTGTTTCTGTAGTCGCAGAACGGGCATCATCACCCAATACTGCATTCGGAAGAAGAAGAAGAAAATTATACATTACCTTTCCTGGCACTGAGATTGAAATATTTACAATTAAATTAATGTGTTTTAATTAATTTAACAATTAAAATCTTGAACCCCACTATCAGAAGCAAAGCATGCCATCATGTGAGTCGGCACAGTGGACTGAGTAATTATATTTTATGTATATGGGACATTCCGTACAAAATCGGCAAAAAAATTGTGAAAATTGAACTCGCATCTTTAAAAGTTTACAATTTTTTTTACAGTGAAACTTTATGATCTACTGAATATCTGAACCGAATTTCAAGTCTTCGCTTGGTGTAATAAGGTTTGCATGTGAGGCAAATTTTGAATTTTGTTCCACTGAATCACCCACATTCACTCTTTCATTGCAAAATAAACTTTCTAAAAAACTGAATGCACCAAGTATTCAATGTTTTTATATAAATTTAACATTTCTTACTATTTGTAAAGAAAAATATATGCCTAGACTGAGAAAAATACAATATCAAAATTGACCAAGATTAGTGTCAAATTCACACTAAGCTGATATCTGACAAGAAGATGAGGAAAAATAAATGCTGGACAATGTCAGACAATCAGCTAATATATATAATACGTGATTTAATTCCATTTTGTTCATATTCTTTACTAAAAATGCATTCACTAAATTAGTCTTTTAAAATACAACATGAGTTTTCATCTCTTTGGAGCATTCATCCTGTCACTTCAGTCATGAATTATTGTGTAAAATGTTCCCACTACAGGCCTCGGGAGGCCCTTGGGATAGTGGGATGTTAAGGCTCCCACTTTTTCTAGACAATCGGCACTTGATGTCGGCCGGGTTGTTAGCCCTGCATGATGGCCGCCTTTACTCCCAGAACAAGCATCTGGTACTCATTTCAGTTAGAGGCTGAGTCAACCCCATGGCCATGGTGCCACCAGAAGGTTTGGGTCAGTTTAAAAATCCTGACCCCACCGGGACTTGAACCCTCGACCTTCCAGTTTGTAGTGCACTGCCTTAACCACTATGCTACGACGTGCCTATTGACAAGATGAAAATTCTTTTAGTATTATCATTGATAATATCCATGTTAATAACAATCATGAAACAAACAAAATTAGTCTTAAATCCCATTTAAAGTCTCTTTGAGAAGAAGCAGACAGATTGCATGGGGATCAATGATTCATTGCCTCAGACACATAAGGATTGTATAAGAGAGAGAAAAATTTATATTTAAATTGAGATGCCTAAGTAGCTCAGTGGGTTAGAGCTTTGGTATGGAACACAGAGGCCTTGGGTACAAATCCCAGTTTAGGCCTAAATTTTTCTCTACAAATATAGAACAAATAACTTACTCTCCCTTTTCCTTCAGCCATAGAGGATCCAATTCATCCGGTCTCAAATCTTCTGCCACAAAGCCAATCTTTCTGCGAGCTTCTGCTTGCTTTTTCAGCCACTGAGAAAATATAACATTACTAGAGGATATTAAGACCAATGTAAAATAAGGTGCCCTGTTTATATAGATAAGTGGATGGTACTATATGATCTACATCTCAGACCATTAGCATCATAATTCAAACCTGATCCTCAACGACTGACAAATTTTCCACAGAGGCCTCTTATTTCAGACTTCAGGTTTTTCACATGCCCTAAATATATGACAAGGATCCACAACTCTTCAAAAAAAAAAAATTGCAGTCGTTTGTTGGTCCCAGTGAACTAGCAGTTATCAGCCTGCATCTGGTTTCAAGGTCACATGTATAAATCCACAACAGATTTGATATATGCTAATATAGTTAAGAATAAATTGAAAAAAAAAATAATGAAAATATAATTGGAGAAGGGCAGAATGGATTCAGAAAGGGTAGATCTTGTACAGATGGATTCTTCACTCTAAAACTACTATTAGAAAATCACAAGGAATTCAATATAGAAACTCATATCACCTTCATTGACTTCATAAAGGTTTTTGACAAAGTAGACAGAAATATATTACTACAAATTTTAGCTGATGATAACGTTCCACAACAATATATTACTAATATCTTCAACATCTATAAAGATAATGAAATCTCTGTTAAACAAGATGACAAATTATCTTCTTGGGAAAAGATCAACACTGGAGTAAGACAGGGATGTGGACTTTCACCAGTGCTTTTCATTATATTTATATGAATAAATTAATAAATGAATGAAGGAAAACAACGAGGATGTATACACATCAATAGGAACCTCAAACTTGATGCTACTGTTTTTGCAGACGATTTAGCTCTTCTGGCACTTTCCGAAAATGATTTGCAACAATCAATTTATAATTTACAAAAAATAGGTGCCAAATTTAATATGGAAATATCAATTAACAAAACAAATTATGGCATTTCATGGGAAGGACCCCATACAAAGTAAAATCTGTCTCCAGAATAAAATTTTTGAGAGATCTAATCAATTTAAATATCTTCGATATTATCTCTCTATCTGGGGTGAAAAGGATATCCCTGAAAAAATTACTAGTTATAATAAAAGTTTGGGAATTATTAATCGAGTTATGAAACCATCCCTTGTACAAAAAAAAAACAACAGATTACGTTTATATAACACTTTGGCTAGACCGGTGTTGACCTATGGTAGTGAAGCATAGACACTAAAAAAGTCAACATGAAAGCAGAATAACGGCTTGTGAAATGAGATTCATGTGCAGAACAGCAGGTTACACCAGATGGAATCGGAAACGGAACACCAATATCTTAAAAGAATTGAAGACTACGCCAATTTTGGAATATATTAAACAGTATCAACTAATTTGAAAGAATGAGTTCAAATCGGATCCCCAAAGCTGTTTATAATTATATACCAAGAGGACGAAGATCACTGGGCTGTCCTATGGAATGCTGGAGGGAAAATTTTCTATAGGATCGTAACAGGCCTTGGCCTAATACTTGGAAGGAAGAAGAAGATTTGATTAATCTTTTCAGCTATAAAAATATGGCTTCCTTCAGAAAGGAAGTAAAGCCTTGGGTCCCATGTCAGGGATTGATGGAACATAAAAGTATTTCAATCCTGAGCAAAATTTGTTGGCCCTTTCATGTGCAGCTTTGAATTTTGACACTAATGAACTGAGGCTCAGAACCAGAGGCAAGTATGGTAACTGCTATTATAGTTATCATATCAATAGCATGATCTCATGCCAATATACATTTTATATTGAAGTTGGACATTGACATCTCTAAACCCAGTGGCGTGCATTCAACCCCAGCACTGCTGGGGTAATAATTTTGAATTAAAAAAAATTAATACATTTGCCAAATTCCATTCAAATCAATTACGTGTAAACATAAAAATTCAAAATTCCCACCGCGCCAGCAGACATGTATCGCATTTGGTTTGACAGAGTCATTTGCGTATTCCACCTCATTCTTGGTCTATCAACTCGGCATTTTCTCTCTGGCTTTCCTACAAGAAACTTCCATGCACGTATTTCATTCCCCATTCATGCCACATGTCCTCCCCATCGCAGTCTATGAGACTTAACTGTTCTTATTATATCTGGCTTCCTATAAAGACCATGTTCACTCTTATGTAAGTCTTCTCCATTCACCTGTCTGTTCATCTCTCTTTGGTCCAAAAATTTTGCTAAGAATTTTATTCTCAAATCTCCTTTCCTCCCATGTTTCACATCCATGTAAGATAAATGGGAGAATAACAGTTTTATGTATTTTCAGTTTAACTTTTTTGAATGCAATTGGGACAACAAGAGTCTCTGTAATGCATAATAACATGCATTTCCAAAATTGAGCATATCTAAAATTTCTTGGTGCATCTCATTCCTATTTGTTATTATTGTTCCTAGGTATTTGAATTCAGCCACTTCTTGAAAATTTCCCTCATTTGTCATTAGTTCTCCATTTCCATTATATAATGTATTTCTATGTGTGAACATATATTTAGTTTTATTGAAGTTTACTTCCAGCCCCCACCAAAGGAACACTATTATCAGAGAAATTTAAATGAAGATATAGCAAACTGAAATGTAGAGTCACCTTCTTCTAAAGTTAGTTTATATTTGGAGGAATGTTTAAGCTTGAGATCAGCCAAGAAACCCAAAATGTGAAGGTTTAGTGCTTGATTATAGTGTTTTTTAAATATCTTTATTATGGGATGATTTTTGTCTTCATATATTTCACTTTGTTTTTCCAGGTTATCTTTCAGAGCCTTCCATTGTTTGACAGTTTGTTAATTGTGCAATAATTTTTTCTGGCAAATGCCAAAATGGTAATATAGGTTTTAACATAATAAAACAGTCTTCTGCAATATGCTTTTTTTTTTTTTTTTAAATTGAGCTTTGAAATTTTGTCTCTGTTCTCTTTACAAATTTTCGTGGACATAGGTGAACTTTTTGTATGCAATGAGATAATCTGCAAGAGTGTTCATTTCACATCTTGGGGTAATATTAATTAATGTTTTACCTTCACTTTTGAATTTAGCTTTTTGCAAAATAATTTTGCAATAATTGTTTTACAGTCGGCCGCGGTGGACTAGTGGTTATGCTCCTTGCCTCTGGTCCCGAGGGTCGTGGGTTCAAACCCCGGCTGGGGTCGATGGATTTTTTAGGATGGAAAAATCCAAGGAGCAAGTCCTCCGGGAGGGACTTTAAGCCGTGGGTCCCGAGTCTGAAGATTTTCAGGCTCGTAAAAAATCCTTAAGCCTGAATGAAAAGGCCTTTAAGCAAAATTTACCAAATTTTCCCATCCTGGTACTACCTTAGTTTCCTAGATGTCAGTATGAGGCGGAATGCTGACCACGTACCACTCAAAATGGCATCTATACGAAAACAAGTGTAACTAAATTAGTATGGTTCAAATTCTTCCCTGTAGGGGGAGAGCGCCTAAATCTCTGTAAAGGGAAATCATAGGCTTACAATACAAAAAAAATTGTTTTACAATTTCTACACATGTTCTTTTATATTTGTAGCATTTTTTTGATAAATCTTGAGATAGAAGGTTCAAAATATGGGCAGAACCGTAAATAATCACTTCAAGTTCTTCATGGTTCTTAAGAGCATCTCATTTTTTACACATTACTTGCATTCTCAGTAACAAAATTCTAAAACTAGACCTAAATCTAAATTTTCTCTCACAACTTTTCACAGAATCCACAGCAATTTTAGTCATATAATCTGCAATGTAGGTCAATTGTGTTGTATAAGTTCACGTCATCAGCCTCTGCAGTCACACAAATTGCTGATTCCTCATGAATATTTTACCGGCCATCTGAACTTATACAAACAGTTTGTTCATTCATATCTAGGAAACATTCATCTCGTTCATTACTACAATATCTTTAAGGGCCGCATGCAAATACATTAGTCTCTACTCAAATTATTTCCAATCACCGGTTAGCTTAATTTCCGTGAGCAAGTGCAAAGATCGAATTAGCGACCCACTAACTAGTCATGCATGAAAGTCATCATTTTCGTAATATTGGCAGGAAATTACCCAGAATTCTCAGCGATAAAACCACTTCCGTTATTTTCGTCTGCTAGAGGAATGCATTTACGCTTGCATCCCGCAAATAATACCGTATATGATGATGTCTGCATCGTGCAATATTACGCCGATTCTTCTGTTCTTCCAGTTGAATTCTTTGGTAGACTCTATCAAATTCCTCTTCTCCACATATACCGAAAACATGATCGAAGTCTTCAAGGTCCGACATCTTGGATAAAGCAGCAAGGTACGCGGCAAGCTTTCAAACTACATCGGTTACTATTGGTTCCCATCGGGTTGCTCACGATTCGTTTCTCTGCTAAGTCACCTCGCCAGGTAGCTTAGGAATTTCAACAATTATTATCGCATGAACAGATTTTTGAGTACGCAAAAATGTATTTGGATGCAACTTTCTCAGCAGAGTACAGGCAGAGAACGACTTTTACGGTCTAATGCGTTGATAGATTCGAGCTCTTGGAAACATTCATCTCGTTCATTAATACAAATATCTTTAAGAAGGGATTCAGCAACATTACTGAGTAAGGGAGGACAGGAACCATGCAGTAACATTTGTGTTAACTTGATAAAATCTGGATGCTGTATGCATCAAAATGAAGTGTTTCTTGCGTAGCAAAATTTAGCTACTTGCTTGTCCAGTGTATCTTTCTGCTGACATTTTTCTTATAAAAAAAGGCCAGAGTTGACGTTGAGTAATGTTTTTATGTTGAATAATATTAGGCCTACATGACTCTATTTCTTCTGCAGCTGAAAATTTTCTCAGCTTCATTGCTGGTGAGTTTTACACATTTTATGACTCTTATTAGCAGATGAACTTGAAAATGACTACTTTGCACATTTTTACTTCATCATGAAATAAAATAAGTTAAAATATACCTTCTTAGGTAAGATCCGTCATCCTCAACTTATAAAATATGTATTCTTTATGCCTATAGGCCTTTCAGAACATCCGTTCCATCTTCACCAGGTCCCTCTTCGCTACAACATCCAGTATGATGGTTGATGCTGCTGGTCCTAATAAAGCTTTAGTCACGACAACACCACATTAGGACCAGCAGCATCAACCATCATACTGGATGTTGTAGCGAAGAGGGACCTGCTGAAGATGGAACGGATGTTCTGAAAGGCCTACAGGCATAAGAATACATATTTTATAAGTTGAGGTATATTTTAACTTATTTTATGACTCTCCACCTCAACGGTTTTAACAATGAATTTTATTAGTATTTACTTCATCACTTGTAAATTGCAATAAAGCAGATAAGAACACACTGGGAAATATTCCAGATTTCTAATCTGTTGCTAAATAAAATTTTAATATGCTACTTAATGTTAATTTAATACTGGGGAAGAGAGCGAATATCTGATACCATCAATCAAATCAATTTTAAATTCAGTTATTCAAACGTACTTTCATTAAGTGGTGCTTATTCTTCAGAATCAGAAAAAGTTCAATTTTTTGTTCTCCTGAATCTTCTTGCATTTAAGAAAATGAGATTTCACTCTTGCAACTAAACCACATATTTTACATTATGCTTTGGAACCTATACCATTGTTTGTTGAAAATTTTACAAAGTCTCCCCATAATAGGGAGCAAAACAAAATGTACTGATTAAAGTACAACAAACATGAGATAACTTTAATTTTCTTTCTTAAATTAGATTCAGAGTTTATATATAGAAACAAATTTTAAAATAGACTGCGGAGATAAAATTAGTAAACAAAACAGAAATAAACCAGAGAGTAAGACAAGGGTGTCCATTGTCACCAGTATTATTTAATTTATACTTGGACCGTGTCATAAACAAATGGCAAGAACAAATTAATATAAATAGTGTATTGACAATTGTGCTTTTTGCAGACAAATAATAATGACATCAGAAAATGCTTTGCAACAATTCCTTTATACATTAAATAATATATCTCTGAAATACAGTTTAACCTTTTCACTGCTGAGATATTTCCAGCCTTTAAAACCCTCCTTGCTCAATGCAGGGAGAAATATGGAAAAAGTTTATTTAGGTTCCTGAGAAAGCAATGCAATACGTATTATATAACTAGCAGGCGTTAAGTTGAGAATGGATATACACGCCCATAGCACGGCAAGCATTTTCTTTGCCAATGCATATACCCGTTCGTAGCAGTGTAAAGGTTAAGAATATCTACATCTAAAACAAAAATATTAGCTCTGAAAGGAAAATGTGCAATAAGAACAAAAATAATGATAAACAATGTAATTATAGACCAAGTTCAGAATTTTAATTATTTGAGTTGTTATTTAGGCAATGACAAATTTAGATAAACACACTAAAATACAATGATTCAATTATCTATGTGGCACAATTAAACACACTTTATTGAACAAGACTAGAAAAGAAACTATTTTTAAATTTTACAAAGTATTGGCAGTTCCATCTCTTATCTACGGATGTGAAACCTGGACATTAACAAAGGCAGATATAAACAAATAGAGGCTGCTGAAATGAAGATGTTGAGAGCAATAGCAGGATACCAAAGGACCGATAAAAAGAAAAACGAAGATATAAGAACAGAACTTAATATATTTAATCTCTGTGAAAGAATAAAATATCAAAATGCTTATCGTCAGCACGTATTACGAATGAATGAACAGCACATACCAAGAAGAATGTATAATTATAAACCAAAAAGGAGAAGAATGTTGGGAAGACCATTGAAGAGATGGAAGGACCAATTTGACCTATAATGAGATCGGAACAGGCCATTGGGCTTAATCCTTGTTGATGATGATGATGAAATTAGATTCTATCCAGGATTGAAAAATGTTAATTGAAATAAAAACATTAAAAAATGAGATAACTTTACTGGTACAGTTACAAGCTCAAACTGCCAGCGGTTAGTAGGTTACCTGTAACTGACAATGTCCCAACAACAGTCTCTAATATCATATTTGAAGAGAAAAATTATACACTCAACCTGAGACTCAAACCCTTAAATCCAGGACCTTTGCTTTCCAGACCAATGCTCTACCGACTGAGCTATCTGGGTGATTTCCAATCTAAATGCAAATTTTTCTCTTATATATGCTGTCAGTTCCCAAGTCAAGTCTGTAATATATTTAATAATTTAGAAGTTTCAATGGAATAACACTGACTTAACAGAATACTTTATTTATGATTGAAGTTAAAAACAAATGTAAAAGCTAAAAAAAATATTTACATTGATGATTTAGATCAAACGTTTAAAAAAATCATTATTAAATCAATCCACCCTGGTACAAATACTCACCCTACATCTCTCTGTTTAAAATACACATCACACTATTTAATACATTCAGCACCAAAAACCAGTTAAGGCATTAAAGAGACTATCGTGTATGCGGCCGTCGGTCAGTTAACTCTTTTAGAGCGGGCGTGAACAAACCGCGTTTATATTCGGCACCTAAATATTGTGTTGGCTTAGTATGTTTTGGAGATCATAGATAGCATGTAAATGTACATTTTCTATTCCCGTTTGACACGTTTAACCTTGGTGAATCCCCTTTTATTTTTAAAACAACATATGGAATTCGTTCACCCAAACTTGCCTCCAGGCTCCAATGCAGTCGTATACGTTTCTCGCTATCACGCTGTTATTTGTGCGTGAGTGAAACCATGGCGAAAGAAAAATATCTCACTGAAGAAGAATTAGTGAATATTTTGTATAATGATGATTCAGGTGATGAACTGATTACTGAATTAGAAGATTCACAAAGTGAAAGTGAAGTTGAACTTCCACTTCCTGAAATTGATACGCTGATACCATGTCAATCACCCAAGTTATTTCACCATCAAATACTACTAGGATATCTCCTTTAGGTATGTACAAAATTTGAATTTTCTAGGACTAATAGTTTGTGAATAATGGTCCATTTTTTGAAGTGCCACAAAAAGGATAGCTGGGGTATTTAAATGGCTGGCCTGTGGGTTTAAATGCCATGCTCAGTGCCTGGTACTGAATGTGACACATTCACCTAAAGTGGGGTGTACATTGAAAACAGACCATAGACTAACTGTTGAGTGCAGATTAAAAAAAAAGTGCAGTGGGTGACATTAGAACATCCACATTTTCTATTGAAAAAATTTAAAAATACCTCTTCTTCTTCTTGTTCCTGAGATTCACGTTTTGGTGTTGGAAAATCTCTAGGTGTAAAATTAATTTGAATTGTGCCTTTACTTCTTGGTAGTGGCATAGGTATCATCCCAGCCTTATTGAAATCATTGTCACCACAACTCCAATCACCATACTGAGCATCAACTTCTTCATAATATTGTAAAGCCTTTTCTTTTTCTTCCTTATCTTCAACTTCATCAAATATATTTTCATGTACAACCTGCATTTTAGCAACTTCCTCGTTCAAGGCTTTCAGTTTTCCAGTCTCTAAAATTATGGGTCAAGGCAAAAGAATGAGTTTAGTCTAATTTATATAAACATTATAGAGTAATTATATTATTTTTAGTCAGGACATCTTACCTCAATAATAATGTTGATTTGTTCTTGAACATGTTTCAAAACAATTATTTTTTCTTGTTTTGAAACATGTTCAAGAACAAATCAACATTATTATTGAGGTAAGATGTCCAGACTAAAAATAATATAATTAAAATAACCTCAAAATATAACTTCCTAAAATGAAATATTATAGAGTAATAATGTTAAATTAATGTTGGGAAGTAAACATTATTAGGTTTAATCATTGAAATTCATTGGAGAACATTTTTTAAAAAACTCACCTCATAGAATTCATGTTTTCCACGATACCGCGGTTTCAAACATAAACGCGTATGAAGAGACTACACACAGCTATAGCATTATTTATTAAATTAATATTGAGAAGCTAAAGCTAATACTATGATAGAAATAAGTAAATTAATGAACACAATTATATTATTGTAATCAATGGCAAAGAGAAAAATTTTTGCCTGAACCGGGAATCAATCCCCGAACCTTTAGCTTTCCGTGCTAATGCTTTGACAAATTTGTTTAAAATATTCAGGTAGACTTTTTGGAACCGGTTCCATTTTAAAAACTGTTGTGTTTTGTTCTGATTCTGTTTAGTGAGCATGTTGTATAATGGGTTATCTGTGATGAAAACTCAAATTACATTTTGAAATTTGTATTACATAAATCTGAATATTTCCATTTTTACACACGATACAACTCTGAAATATATGCTGGATTTTAAATAATGCTTCCTAATGTGGAATATGGTTTGAAATTTCATAACGTTAATGCTATTGTTTTGAATTTTTATAGGAATAAATCACTATGACGTTTAATTTAAGATAAATTAAAATGTTTCATACCTCACCTCATAGTTAATCTTCTAAGTAGATCGCGATTTCAAGACTATTGCGGTCCCATCCTCGGTACCATCTTGACGAACTCACAGTTTGGGAAAAAATCCACATTCAGAAAAACAAAGAAAAACTTATGAACTTCGAAATTCCCGCAGATTCTGACCTGATCCAGAGGTTTATCGGTCCACCAACAGAGGGAAGAAGAAGTGGTTGTCGATCATCAGTCGTCAAGATGGTACTGAGGATGAGACCGCAATGGTCTTGAAATCACAATCTACTTAGAAGATTAATTATAAAGAGAGGTATGAAACATTTTAATTTATCTTTAATGCTATTTGTTTGCTATTTACAGAATTTTGAAACTCATTGTGGAGAAAATAAGAAAAAATGATTATATCTAATAATTTCTATCACTTTTCTTGCTTAGCACTGAATTTGCACTCAATAGTTTTGCAGGTTCACCTGTGGTTTCTTAATATTCACCCTATCTAACTTTCATCTGCTGTATAATAGGCCAAGATGCGAGCAAGATGAAACTAATCCTAAGCTTGCTTCAGTTGTAGATGAAAAAATGCATACAGCATGTGATCAACAGAGGTGCACATACAACTGTCTATCGCTACCCAACATATGCAGGGCTCATACCAATAATATAATAAACTTATTGACGGTTTATCAAGATACAATTGATTAATCTGTGATCAATATTGTTATGAAGGCAGTGCTTCAGTTGCTTCCTCTGAATGCATACCATGTCAAACCATGAGTGTGCAAAAAATATATATATATATACACAACACCGTGTATTCATTAGTTTTTCTGAAAGTATAGCCAATTAGATGGAAAATAGAAGAATAGTCAAAATCATTTTGGATGAGAAACCAGACAGAAGGAGAAATAGAGAAAGGACAAGATTACATTGGATGGATGATGTGGAGGACTTGAGATTGACGGCAGTTAGGAGGTGGAGAAGTAAGGCAATGGATAGACAAGAATGGGCATTTGTCTTAAAAGAAGCCAAGGTCAAACTGAAAGATCATTTAGTGCAAAGAAAGAAGAAAAAGATATCCAAATAGATATAATAATTTTTTTCACAATGACTTTTCAAGTGTTATAAAAGGCAAACAGATAGCATTAACTTCATTAAATTTCATATTCCACATCAAGAAACATTAATTAAAAACTAGTATAATTTGAATTGTTGTATTATGTGTAAATTTATCATTTTCCAATACTGTTATTTTTAACACAGTTCCAATAATGGATCATATTATAATATTATAATGAAATTGTGAAAAGAAAAATTAATCAAATTATTTTGAGTCTGTAATATCTTACCTCAATATTAATGTTGATTTGTTCTTGAACATGTTTTGATTAGTCTTCTAATCATCCTCATCATCATGGTCAGACTGGTTGGATTTATGTTGTAAACCCTGGATGTCGATGTCAGCTCCCTCCTGCGGTTGGCCAAAGAACCTCCAAACAAGGTCACGCTCCGTCGGTATTTCAAAATTCATAACTCTGTTTTTGTTCTTCTGAATATAATTTTTTTCCCAAATAGTCAGCTCTTTTGTATTTTCTATGGGATGGAGCTGACATCGACATCTAGGTTGTGCAACATAATGCAACATAAATCAAACCAGCCTGGACAAGCTGACGATAAAACAGAATTGTTTTCAAACCGTTCAAGAACAAATCAACATTAATATTGAGGTAAGATGATCAGACTAAAAATAATATAATTAAAATTACCTCAAAATATCACTTCCTAAAATTAATTATTAAAAAATGTAAATCGGATAAACCATTAATGTCATCATCATCATGAACAAATTCGTTTTAGGCCATGTGGCCTATACGGTAAACCTAGCAAAGATGGTCTTGATCTTTCCACAGATGTTTTGGTCTTCCTTGGTCCCTATGTCCAGTTGGGGTATATTGGAATGCCAATTTTGGAAGTCTATTTCTTGCCATTCTCCTCAGATGATTTTTCCATTCTTGTTGGTATCTTTGTATATCTTCATTTAAACTTGTTACTCCAAGTTTTCCTCTGATAATAGTGTTCCTTTGGTGATCCAGTCTATTAACTCCTAACAATGATCGTAAGAAGCGCATTTGGCTTACTTGAAGTTTATGAGAGTTTCTTTTATTTAAAATCCAAATTTCACTTCCGTATTTTACAGCAGCTTTTGATGTGATTTTATGTAATCTTAGTTTTGTCTCTGTCCTCATCTGTTTACCAAAATGTCTTCGTATTACCCCATTCATTTTATTATATTTTTGTAATTTTGAATCAATGTCACTCTTATACTCTGCAAATACACTTCCTAAGTAAGAGAAATCTGACACTTGTTCTATAATTTTTCCATCAATCTCAATTTTCACCCGTTGTATGTTTTTTCCACACATTGCCATTGTTTTGGATTTTGAAGTGGAAATTTTCATATTATATTTGTTGGCAATTTTGAATAATTGATATGTTGCTATTTGTAAGCTATCTTCGGAATCTGATAATATTATTTGATCATCAGCATATAATATTGTTTGAATTATTTTATTCCTAGTTATTGAAATTCCACTATTAAACCATTAATGTCTGCAAAAAAAAAAAGTCTGGAAACATTCAAATTTAGCATGAAAACTATCTAGATTCAGATTATTTTATTGCTACAAAAAAAAAGTAATATTGTTGACATATAACCTACAATATTTTTTTAACCTAAATATTCCAACTCACCCTCTTTCACTTTGCTCAACTGTGAAATCTTCCATTTTTCTAATTCTTTCATAGCCTCTTTTTTCTCATTTTCTATTATATCTTGAATTTTTTTACGATGCTCTGTATCAAGAGCAATCTGCTCTTTTACTGCTAAGCGATTCAGTTCAATTTTTTTCTCTGAAAAAAAAAAAGAAGCATTATAATTCTACAATTTAAAAATTTACATGATCTTATATACAGAGATAGAACATGGATATTATAAGCACATATAACAAATAAATAAATAATAGTCAATAAAGAATGAGATTATGTTATCTCTTGGCACTTTCTTGGTAAACAAGGCTAAGTGAATTTAACTGAAGAAATAAGGATTTTTAAACATGTGGCAGGAAATGTCTCTGTATAAAAAACTAACTGAATGTAAGACACTTAAATGGCAACTACGTAATTTTGAAAAACAGTCATTTTGTGGCCTACAAGATCATTTAATCTGACACAGTACAATACCTTCTTGTAGGTCAAAGTTTATCACGGTTAACTGCTAAAAGTATACGATTGAAAATTAGCATCAGAGAGGAAATTACCATACATCCATCCAAAGTAATTCTGCTCAAGGGCAGGTCTTTCACTGCAATCATAGCATTTTCATGCTATGCTTTGCAGCTTTACTAGGGAATTATAGGTGTGGTAGCTTCCCTTTGCTTTCCACACCGATGAAGGATGATGATGACAATGATAAGGATAATGATGATGGTCAGATGATTTTTAGGGACCGTTGGGCCCTAAGTTTACTCACATTTGTCTTACAGGTGAGGAAAAACCCAAAAAAAACCTCACCCAGGAGCCTGTCCTGACCGGGAATTGAACCCAGGCCCGCTGCGTGACAAGGCAGCATGCTACATTGAGACCACAGCATAAGGTAACTTATGTAATGTACCAAATGATGTCAGTATATATTGTTAAAAAAATCATGTTGGCAGCATGAAATTAAATCGAAGATGTAATGGAAGATAAGACAGGTCTGCAAAGATTTTGAGGCATAGAATATTTTGTGTAATATTGGTCAAATTGGATGCTCTGATTTAGAAAATAATAAGTTTTTGCATATCAAATACAGATTTTATATAATTCTGTTTAATGTAAAATTTAAAGTTTGCTACACTAGTATTACAATCACTGCCTATCCAACTTACAGAATGGTTGACTAAAATGTGTAAATATGTTAAATCATATAATATGTTGTATTAGCACTGTTTAACATATCGGCCAATAAAACCTCTAGCAAAAAAAAAAAAAAATGGTTAAGACGGTGAGCAAGCACTTAACCTTGGCTCTTCACACCCAGTTTAGATATTGACAAGTGAATAGATGTCCTTCACACTCTCCGCGGGTCATCTTTTATTATCTAATATAACAACATGTGTCATGACTGAAGAGGGATGAAAAAATAGTCTGAAACAATGGTGTCAAAGAAATTTGAATTTGTATGAGGTGAGTTGTTAAAAATATGTTCTCCACTCACTATTAATAACAAGGGGAACCTATCTTAGACTTCCTCAGTATACAGTTTAAACTTATTCTCAGTGGCTCTGTATTAAAATCATATTATGTTGTAATTTGTGGAAAATTCTTCTCAGTGACTCTGTATTAAAATCATATTGTATTGTGAATTTCAGTTGTTGAAAAAAAATGATAAATTCTAGTAGTATATCTTAGGAGGAGCTGTGTTAAACCAAACAATTTTTGTTATGTATGTGGTTGTTATGTGATAAAGCAGCATAAAAGAAACATTACTGCATTTATCAAGAGTTTGTATTTGTCCTAAATTAAAATTTAATTAGGAGATCAAGACAAACATTTTGTCAATACTAATAAAATTCATTGTTAAAACCGTTGAAGTGGAGAGCAAAATATACCTTCTTAGGTAAAATCCGTCATCCTCAACTTATAAAATATGTAATCCTTATGCCTGTAGGCCTTTCAGAACATCTGTTCCATCTTCAGCAGGTCCCTCTTCGCTACAACATCCAGTATGATGGTTGATGCTGCTGGTCCTAATGTGGTGGTGTCGTGACTAAAGCTCAAGATGGAACAGATGTTCTGAAAGGCCTACAGGCATAAGGATTAAACATTTTGTTTCTCATATTGTAAGTAAAACTTTCATAGAAAACCTAAGACACTGGGACAATGGAGTTATTCATCTATGCCCTTTAGTGTTCCTACGTATATTGTGGCATAATCAACAAAATCATTTTAATGATTGTTATTTTCGTCTGTAAAATATCCACATTCAATAAGAAACAAAAGGTGGACTTTATATATATCAAAACTTGTCATCAGCAAAAAGGCCTGTGTCACATGGACCTGATGATCCAATTCCATCACCACTTACGGTATTATCAGAGAGTAATACTAGTACTTCGAGTGCAGAAGAAGATTAAATTCATCCTCAGACTTAGAAGATGATAATTCAAATCCTTTGAGTCAGACAAAATTAAATGATTTGGTTCATGAGGGTTTTATCAAAGAAAAAAAAGTAAACTTTTAGGTTCAAGGCAAAAAGAGGAAAATTATTTAGCACCTGGAACAACTTTCTACTGATACAGATGTTGTAAAAAAAGAATTAAAACTAATTGTAAAGGAAGGGGAACTAGTCTATGGTTGTGATATACGTATAATGAACACAAATGGTAGAGTATTGTGATCTTAAACTGTGCAGTATTTTATTAGAGCAACACCAGATCACGTGAAATTCTCATGCTTTTGTGTGAATGGGACTCTAGAGTCAGAGAAAGATACTGGGGTGTAATTAACTGGCCAAAAAGAAAATATTTGGTGCCAGGGAGAAAAAAAGTTATAAAATCACCTGCTAAATTATTGTAATCAAATGGTAAAGAGAAAAATTTATGCCTGAACTAGGAATCGAACCCCAAACCTTCAGCCTTCCGTGCTGATGCTCTATCCATTGAGCTAATTCAGGCTTCCTTCCCATCCAAGCATAAATCCTTCCTTTACCTTATTCTCTTGGTCCCACATTCAAATGCAATGAATCATCATTCACAAATACACAATGAATGGCTTCTACCTGAAGAAGACATGAAGGGACTCCACACAGCTATAGCATTATTTATTAAATTAATATTAAGAAGCTAAAGCTATGATTGAAATAAGTAAATTAATGTACACAACTAAATTATTGTAATCATTTATGCTACAATAGTTAATTTTGTAAATTAGCCTGCACCATCTCATTAGTAAACATGTATTATGAACATTATGAATAAACATATATAAACAGGCGTACTTACCACTTAGTAGCTTTGTCTTCAATTCTGAAAACTCATGAATTTTTTTTATAACATTCTCACGCATTACTTGTTTTCTTCCTTGCTTAAATCTGCTTCTAATTTTTCCCAAGTACCATTCTCCATTTTATGTAATTGAAAAACAATTTCATCCTCTGATATAGTGCATTCACTTTTGCCTTCATTTACAGAAGATGATAGAAAAAATTTCAAATATATAAGGTTGATAATTAGCCTGTTTAAAAATATTGAGTTATAAGTGTCTGAAATAAGATCTTTACCTCTCTACATAGTTTTATTTAAACATTAAAATGTTATTAAATATTTGGAGAATAACAAATAAAATAGCCTAGCTTCGAAGGTTGGGTGTATGAAATAAGATCTGTTTTAGCATAGTTGACTAAGGTAATATGCTACAAGGTGAAAGGTAGAAGGTTCCTGTCCTGATAGTATTTTTAAACTGACCCAAACCTTCTGGCAGCACCTTGGTCCTGGGGTCGACTCAGCCTCTAATCGAAATAAGTTCTGGGAGTAAAGGCGGCCGTCACGTAGGGTTGACATCAAGTGCCGATTATCTAAAAAAAGTGGATACCTCCTACTAGCCCAAAGGCCTCCTAAAGCCTATAGTGGATCACTTTATCTTACTCATCTTTCTACATAATATTATTTTAAAAATTAAGCAATTAAACATTTAAAAATTATCTGACAAACTTAAAACCTACACATAAAAGGTAACCTTAATAAACAACACACAATCTGTAAGATTTAATATGTACAATGAAGCAAAGAAAACGCGTCAGGTAATTTAATATACCTTTATATAGATATCATCAGAAAATACATCAACTTTGTTTCTGGAAACACCTTTCAATGGTACCCTTATCACAACCATATTATCAGTTTGTCTCCAAGTATAATCATCGACTACTATCGGCATTTTTTCTAATTGTTCAAATTTATAATTATTTGATAATATAGTTTATGAAAATGACAACTGTTTCAATTTATATATTATCAATAACAATATTGTGTTGAGTCTATGGTTTTCACACAAGTTATAACATGCGCCATATTATATAAACAACAAAGAAGATAGAAATTGGGCGCATTCAGCGGGCAATAAAGCGCTCTAGCAAAAATGGCTGCCATTTGCAGCGGAAATTTAAGGAGTTTGTTGAATGAACCGCTGCATGCAGCGAAACCGCCAAATTTCAATTTGTTCATTGGCTCATTACTCATATTACTACGGGATGCTATTGAAATTAATAATAATACTAATAGGGATATGCAGAATTTACGATTCATTTTAGTGTATGTAATTAATGAAATTGAATAGATCGTTTAAAATATAATATAACGAGAAAATTTGTATTTTAATAATTATTAATATGTCAGGCTGCTCTGTGAGCTCTTCTGAAAGTGAAAATAAATCAATAATAGACAGAATTACTCTAAGCGAAATGAGGGAGGCATTGAAAGAAATTAAAAAAATAGAAAAACACCAGGTATAGATGGTATAAATAATAATGAACTGATGAAGTATGCAGGTTTATTTGCAGAAATAAGATTATTAAACTTAATACACTAATGCTGGAAGACATGTAAAACACCTGAAAATTGGAAGATAGGTGAAGCCATATCCTTCTTCTAAAACGGAAATAGATTAGATAGTAAAAATTATAGAGGTATCAGCTTATTGAATTCCACTTATAAATTATATGCGAAAATAATGAATAATAGATTGAAGAAGATATCTGACATACTCTTAGAAGAAGAACAAGCAGGGTTTAGAAAAGGAAGTTCCTGTAGTGATAATGCGTTTACTATAAAGACACTAATTGAAAAAAAGAATAGAATTTAACCTGCCAACATATTTGTTGTTCGTTGATTTTGAAAAGGCCTTTGACAGAGTAAATATTTGTAAACTATGGGAAATACTGAAAGAACGAGGATATCCACACCATCTAATAAAACCAGTCCAAGGCTTATATGAAGAAACTAAAGTAGTGATAAAAACTGATGGAAAAGGGTAGAAGAAATTTTAATAAATCAATGGGTTAGGCAAGGGTGTAGTCTATCGCCCACTCTTTTTAATATATATATTGACATTATGAGACAATGGAAAATTATAACAGACAAAGGCCTTAGATTGAACAATAACACAAGTATTAATAACTTAATTTTCGCAGATGATTTAGTCTTACCACACCATGATGAAGATCTGTTACAATTGGCTGCTTACAAACTAAATGCAATATGTAGCGATTATAATTTTAAAATTTCAGTAAGTAAAATAAAAGAATTGGCATTTTGTGGAAGAAACACTCTGCGTGCAAAAATAATAATTAGAGACGAAATTATTGAACAAGTATCCCACTTTAAATATTTAGGATGTGATATCAGCTATGGATATGATAAATATATCAAACATAGAACTCAAGCTATTTGTGGCACAATAAATATAACATTGAATAATAAAGCCCATAAACAAACAAAATTAAAATTTTATAAAACAATGACTGTCCCTGTCCTTTTGTATGGGAGTGAATCTCGGATTATTACCACTGCCAAACAAGAAAGTAAAATCCAAGCAGCCGAGATGAAATTTTAAGAAGAGTAAAAGGATGCACTATAATGGACCAGATAAGAAACGAGGGTATCCGTGAAGAACTGCAGATCTATTCCATAAAAGAAAAGATATTTAACAACAAGATACAGTGGAAAGAACATGTAGAAAGAATGGAAGAAAGTAGATTATCAAATAAAATCTTCCATTATTTTCCGAGAGGAAGAAGAGATGTCGGACGTCCTCGGAAGAGATGGTCTTAGATATATTAGTGAAGACGGATCAGGCAACTAATGCCTAAACTAGGAAGTGAAGAAGAAGAAGAACTAATAGGTGTAGGAATTCACCCGAAAAGAAAATTAAGAAGTCAAGTAACTGAACATGTAGCCTATAGACATAAGGAAGATAGTCATGTAAAAAGCCATGCCCTAAATCTAGTAGGCCTATATTGACTTGCACATGTAGCCTATAGAGGTGTGTCAAAAGATTTATTTTACCCAATGAAAATTTTGTATAAAAATTGTAATGGCGACGGAAAAATAAGTCAAATCTACGACTTTCTTACATATTGAATATAAAATGTTACGAAGTTAACAATCAAAGGAAGTGGGGCGAGTGCCCTATCCCGTAGACCATACAAAGTAAGGCCACTGCTCGCAATCCACCTAATAAAGAGTAATTAGAATTAGAAGCCCATCCAGCAATTATTACAGTATAAACACCTAGTCTCGTACAACTTAAAAAAAATAAAACCCCCAATTCAAATGAATAAAGACCTCTGAAGAACATACAAAGTGAGAGGAGCGAGTGCTCCCCTATAGTCAATAGTAAAGTAAGAGGGACGAGTGTTCCCCGATAGTCAAAGTGCGTGGACCGATTGTTCCCATTAGGAGAACGTACAAAAGAAAGATCCGCGATAAGCATTATTAAAACTTAGTCGTGGTTTTGGCTGTTTCCGAGCCAGGTTTGAAGGGTAAAGTGTATATCTTACTATTGAGGAAAAAGAAAATTAATAAAATCCTTCTATCACGTCGCCTAAAATTAGTTTTATCGCTATTACCTTATCTATCACCGGCTAAAATCATAAAGTTCAGCCCGACCTTAGAGAAACAGAGGAACTCATAGCTCGCGCGCCTACATAAAGTTCAGCCCGACCCTAGAGAAAGCCAAGTTCTTTCTGTTACAATATGTATACATAAAGTATACGTTTCGATGAATCAAACATAGCGGCTTGTAGAGTCAATTCTTATTTTCGGATTTCAGGTAAACCCCCACTTAAAACGATCGGATTTAGCTGAGTTTTGGTTAATAATTACCTCAATTTATTTTAGTATATTATGCTGAGTTTCGTTGTGAAAGATCAAAATTTGCGACCGCTAGGGAGACTTTTTAATTTTCGTTTCGTGTGAACTCCGACACCTACTAGTTTATATCATTATTAATAGGAGCTAAAAAAACTCGGCATACTTGAAAATGTGTAGGTACAAATTTTCATGAAATTTGATTGAGGGGTTTAGTCACAAACATATGCAGGCTGAATTTTGATATATAATGATTATTCAGTCATGTAACACATCATTATCCCATCTAATTTTAGGTCTGACTTGGAGTCTAGTTGTTAAAAGTTTCACTCGAAATGTTTTTTTAACAATAGAAGTCTTTTATCACACATTCTGCATACATGGGCAAACCAAATTAATCTTTGTACTCTTATGAAATTAAGAATATATATATATATATATATATATATATATATATATATTATTCAATTCATTTCACTTCTCGCAACTGGAATTCCCTACCACAAGAAATAAGGGGCTGCCGGACATTGGCAACTTTTAAAAGAAATCTAAATTTATATTTGCTCTAACCTCGACTTCATCATTACCCAGTGTAAGGTATATAGGCCTATATTAATTGGTGTTTCTCGTATAATTTCTCATATTCATACTATTATTATTATAATTATAATAATTATTATTATCATTATTAAAATATTATGATTATTATATTATTATCATCATAATAATAATACGAATAATAATAAATTAATAATAATAATATCGTAAGTATTATTATTGTTATTATCGTATAAAATGTTGTTTGTACATGAAATTTACATTGCTACATTTAATGTATCTTTAACTGTTTATAATTAGTATAGTGTATATCTATATTTGTCAAATATTTATTTGTATTTGTGCTGGTTGAGTGGAAGAGAAGGCCTTATGGCCTTAACTCTGCCAGAATAAGTAAAACGTTATTATTATTATTATTAGTATTATTATTATTATTATTATTATTAGTATTATTATTTGTTTTAGTTATCCAACTTCTGCTGGCTCGAAAATTTTCCCAAATATTTTCCTTTTGAAAACAAATACCTATGGTATTTAGCACTTTTCAAGGCCAGGTTTCGTAGGCATTAGCCAACACGGGTCGTTTGGTATATTCTTATTTTAGTATTCTTGGATCCGAGAAGTGCATGATACGGTCTGTTGCCTAGTGTAATAGCCCTATACCACATTCCATTGAGTTCTTTCCATGTAAATATAGTAGGCCTAGTAGTAGTTTGCTCCTGTACGTCCCGAGTAGGGATTTGGCTGTAACTGATGTAACAACTAACGCTTCTGCGAGAGGTAGGATTTTTAATTAAAATATATAACAGTTGTTAATTACGTATGTTTTTTTTTCTTTTTTCGTATTCTACAATATTTTGGGATGTTAGCTCTTTCAAAATCTTTATAACAATCCATACTCCACTTTGGGAAGAAAATAAACTTTAATTTTAATGTATTATGTATTTAATTTTACATGGAATTCGCCCGTATTCGATCCACGATCACGACATCTTTCCTCACATGTAAGACAAATTCGACAAACTTTAGTATTAAAACACTATCTGGCCATCATAATTCATTGTCACATTCGCCTTGTTCAGTATAAATGTATGATTGAAAGGCGAATCTAGTGCTGTCTCTAAGGTGGCCCCGGATTGAATATGTGTATGTTCCAAAATTTAAACATGCTCTACCGACAGTTCATGTCCGGGTGGCATAGGAAACCTAAAGTAGTACCTAAAAAGGGAGAGATTATCCCTTAATGGTGAAATTAAATTTCTCATGCCAGCTTATTTAAATGCGTCGGACTGGAGTGAAAACAAATCATGCCTAAACATAATTCATTTTGTGTACATTATTGTATATTTTTTTATAAATTTAAATATTTTTTTACTGATTCACTATTTATTAAGAATATTAAACAAATGAAACCACTGTATCTTATTGGATACAGTGCCAAATTAAGGATAAGAATTAAAGAAGAAATGTGATATTTATTTGCATAAACAAGTTATTTTGAACAATTTGTTCACAGAGTTATATACGAATAGTAAACTAAACGATTTCCATGTCTATTGTCAATTATTAGCCATTTTCAAGACGGCTCCTTGTATATTAATGTTATGGTGTTTATGGGAGGCGAGGTCTTCATTGTATTTTTCTAAACATGAAACTAATCCAATTTTAAACTATGAACCGTACAAAATGTCGGATATATATAAAAAATAATTTCACTTTCAATAGATAGAGTATAAATTAATTAAATCGAAGAAATTAGACAACTGATAATGATATATTTTTCGTCCGACACCGTGAGACCCTTCCTTTAATTGGTTGGGTTAATCCAGCAAATTCTAAAGATAAAATACACGTTAAGTTTCTTTAACGCTAGGGGCGCTGATGTAACTTATCTCCGAGTAGATTAAATTATATTCCTCCTCCATAACAAGTTTCTTTCTATTCGCTAGATTCCTTCGATATGAACCGACAAAAGTGACAATATTTTATTCTTATTTCGCGTAAATCGTAAAATTCTTAATAAATTACTTGTAAAATTCATAATAAATAAATAATATTCTTGTTATCTACATTACTATAAACCTGTTTTAAACTGCACTACATATACAGCTCTTAAATACTTTCTTTGAAAAAAAAAAAATAAGGGTAAGAAGTTAGATCTTTTGGAGGCTGTAGAAATTAATAAATTTAAAAGTAGTAAAAAACTGTTAAATTCTCAACTTGATTTGAATGAATCCCCTTTGTTAAATTAAAAAAAAAATTAAATAAATATTGTTGTATTGTTGCTTAGATCAGTTGGAACACAATTCATAATTTGTTAACATGTCTGAAGAAGGTACAGTGTACCGAAACAGCTGTCACTGAATTATATAATAAATATGAAAATCAAATAAAACTACGTTTTATTTTTATTTAATTAATAAATATGGATTTTCATCAAGTAAACACCAACTCAATTGATAAAAAAAATAATGCGAAAGATCACTCAGTCTTCTCATAAGTAATGCCACGAGCGATTTCCAATTTATCTAGAGAATTTGGAAATCAAGAGTGGCATTTGTTAGGACTATTTAACGAATAAAATTAAGCTATTTACTCACAAATCATTATTTAACTTTAGTTATTTTAAAATATTTATATATTAATGTAAACGGCGATGTTTGAAAACAAATGAGAAGCGATAGGTACGCTTCATCTGCTTCTTTTGTTTATCACTGCAACCAGATCATACTATTTATTGCCAAAGGAACGCAATATTATAAGAATGCTCTCTAGTGGAGAAAAAATTAAACACATCAAACTGTATATTAATTAATTTCCGATGTCGTATGATGTAAATATGACAATTATATTTTTCTGGATTGTTAACTGGGAAAAAAATTCATTTAAGAAAGTGCAAACAGTGGTTTCTTTTTTTGGTGGTATAATCAATTGCTACAAATGTTTTTATATTAACTCCCACATGCGGCATGTGTTGACATTCATGCACTATATATACAATCTGGTAGCCGTATTTCTCACGGGTTCAGTCACTGTAAAATAATGGTCAGACCTGTTCAGAATATTAAAAAGGAGGAGCCTTCTTTAATATGGTAGGCCTAATTATAACACTGATAAATATTTCGTGAAACACGACTCTGATTGGTTGTAAAACAGAAATCATTGAAACGTGATTGGCCATTGAGTCCCATTTGGGGCATGAGTTAAATAGTCAATAAAATAATCTACGCGGTTCAACAATATCACCACGGTTGCGTGGTTACAGCATGAATACTATTTCAAAATTTGTTTCGATGTAAAGATAATTACAATTTCGCGTTATTTTATTTCAGGAAAAACGGGATTACCATAAAAACGAACACAATATTTTGTTTCACAACGAATAGGGTTGTGAACTGAACACATTGTGTATAAAATACGCCAAAATACTAGGTAAGTTAGTTGCATTTAAAAGACAAATCGGAGTTAGTATGTAGAATTAGAACTGTCGTTTGGAAATTTTTTTTTGGAAGGGGCTCTGTCGTTATGTGAATTTGTTTGCAGGCCACATGATTCGATGTTACTACCGTATTAAATAGGATCTAAGATAAACCAATTAATTTATATATGAAATCAATAATATGTCCACCGCTGTGGTCTCGAGGTAGCGTGCTGCCTTGTCACGCAGCGGGCCCGGGTTCGATCCCCGGTCGGGGCAGTTTTTGTGGGTGAGGTTTTTATCGGGGTTTTTCCTCACCTGTAAGACAAATGTCAGGAAAACTTTAAGGCCCAAACGGTCCCCAAAATCATATGGCCATCATCCTTATCATTATCATCCTTACCATTATCATTATCATCATCATCCTTCACCGGTGTTGAAAGCAATGGGAAGCTACCACACCTACACAATTCCCTAGTAAAGCTGCAAGCATAGCATGAATATGCTATGATTGCAGTGAAGGACCTGCCTTCGGGCAGAATTACCATGG
Organism: Diploptera punctata; assembly: GCA_030220185.1. Taxonomy (NCBI): domain Eukaryota; kingdom Metazoa; phylum Arthropoda; class Insecta; order Blattodea; family Blaberidae; genus Diploptera; species Diploptera punctata. The sequence goes on from JASPKZ010003857.1 coordinate 6,026,147, forward strand.
ATGGATGGATCAATAATATATTGACAAGGCCTACATCTTTGTTAAAATGCTAGCTAATACCTGCCGTGCGCTGCTATACCTAAATAAATTAAATGTGTTTTTGTGTTTAGTTGAAAAAAAAAATCCTCTACTCGAGTCCAATTCAGGGTTGGATCGAGGAATGAGATGAGATGAAGCCCCTACATTTATAGAGGTCATGTAAAATGTGTATATTAATATTTTTATTGTTGTTATAGCTGGATATTATTTTTAGGGTAAAAATTATGCCTACAACATTGTATAATGAGAATTAAGTCTTTGACTCTATTTTGCCTTGCTTCAACATACAAACTGTTGAATAATATACTATATGCTATGTAGCACCCAAAAATGGTGGAATGAGTGACGGTAGAAGAACCTCACAACACTGTACCCCTGGATAGCATTCTAAGTTGTAGGGTCGTATGTTTGGACGCATTAGACAGTAAAATACCTTCTCTGCTGAGCAAGTTGTATGCTAATACGATTTTGCTTACTCAGAAATCTGTTCATGCGATAATAATTGGTTAAATTTGTAAGCTACCTGCGGAGGTAGCTTAAATGAGCAACTCAAATTAAAATCCCGAAGGGAACCGATGGTAATCGATGTACTTTGCTGCTTTATCCAACATTTATCCAAGATGTCGGACCTTGAAGACTTCGATCATGTTTTCGGTATACACGGAGAAGAGGAATTTGATAGAGTCTACCAAAGAATTCAACTGGAAGAACAGGAGAATCGGCGTAATATTGCGTGTCGCAGACGTGTTTGTATACGGTATTATTTGCGGGATGCAAGCATAAATGCATTCCTCTATAGCAGACGAAAATAACGGAAGTGGTTTTATCGCTGAGAATTCTGGGTAATTCGTTGCCAATATTACGAAAACGTCGACGCTCGTGCATGACCGATAAGTCGGCCGTTAATTCGTTCTCAGCAATTGCTCACGGTGAATCAGCTCACTAGTGATTGGAACTAATTTGAGTAGAGAGTAATGTTCTAACATACGACCCGTAGTGCTCAGGACAATAATTGTTTGAGTAAAGAACTGATTTCATTTAAATTATATAAATAAGTTAGTGTGTGAGATTAGAATGTACATATGGAAGAGCGGTAGTGAATTGAGCAGATAAATAAGAAAGAAAGAGGAGACGGAAAGAGGACAACATTTTAAATGGTTCATCTAGTTGTTCCGATATTTCTGTATGAAATTATATAAATAATTGTACTAAAAAATAAAACAGATTCTCAATAATTGTAATACATTAATTAAATATGTGAATGAAAATACCAAACATAAAAAATAAAAACATTCTTACAGACTTAATAATAAAGAAGAAAAATCTATATTATATAATATCGTTGTTTGACAAGTAAATAATTACCACATGATTTAATTAAATCTGTAGATATCCATTTACTTAGGTATCAGACTTGAAGCACTAAAATTTTTAATTTTATGTACCTAAAATAACGACAAATTTTAATAAATTAGGGCACATTCTGTATTACTAGGCAGCACAAAATATAATTTTCAAATGTTTGGCCTTCAGTCCATTCCTAAACATGATGATTTAACTTCTCTCTTACAAACAATGACTATGAGTATAACAGGAGAGGAATATGCCCAACTTACTTATTTACTCGTACTTACTCACTGGCACTATCGAACCCGTAGGTTCATGGCCGCGCGGACATAAGCTCTCCATACATCCCTATCCTGAGCCAATGCTTTCCAATCATTCCCTGTATAATCTACTTCCCTTAAATCATAGTTAATGTTGTTCTCCCACCTCATTCTTGGTCTACCAACTGGGCGTTTTCCTTCTGGCTTTCCTACAAGAAGTTTCCATGCACGTCTTTCATTCCCCATACGCGCAACATGTCCTGCCCATTGCAGTCTACGAGAGGAATATGCCCAAACCTAATGCAAATTCCACAAAACTAATTTACAAAAATTTAGCCATTCACATCTACTTGGAAAACCTCTACAATGAAAAACACAAAAGGAAAATTATTAATTCAAAAGTTTTATTTACCACTAGCATTATCGAAACAATTGCAGTGAAGATATAAGCTCTCCGTACATCTATGTACTGAGACAATATTTCCAATCATTCCCTCTGTAATTTACTTCCTTCAGATATTATTAACCCACCCCTAGTCTTGGCTTCCTACTGAATGATTTCCACTTTGTTTTCCCTATGATAAGTTTCCATTTCTCTAGTCCATTTTTAAAATGTCCTGCCCATAGGAGTCTGTGAAACTTAACTCCCTGTAGACAGAAAATAGACCCAGCCACAACTCTAAGGGTCGAATGTTTGAACGCATTAGACAGTAAAAGGCGTTCTCTGCTGATAAAGTTTTATCCAAACACATTTTTCTTACTCAGAAATCTATTCACGCGGTAATAATTGTAAGCTACCTGACAAGGTACCTTAAGATCGTAGCTCAAGATATAAACTTATGTGAAAATCCCGAAGGGAACCGATGGTAATCGATGTAGTTTGAAACTTATCCAAGATGTCGGACCTTGAAGACTTCGATCATATTTTCGGTATACGCGGAGAAGAGGAATTTGATAGAGTCTACCAAAGAATTAAACTGGAAGAACAGGAGAATCGGCGTAATATTGCGCGTCGCAGACGAGTTTGTATACGGTATTATTTGCGGGATGCAAGCATAAATGCATTCCTCTATAGCAGACGAAAATAACGGAAGTGGTTTTATCGCTGAGAATTCTGGGTAATTCGTTGCCAATATTACGAAAACGTCAACATTCATGCATGACCGGTAAGGCGGCCATTAATTCGATCTCAGCTCACCAGTGATTGGAAGTAATTTGAGTAGAGACTAATGTATTTGCATACGACCCTAAAACTAATAAAAAAGGTTGTAAAAATATACTGATTAGGATGATGCTTTGGAATGTAGAAAGCCTTCAAAGTGTACTCAGAATAATGCCAATAAATATACCAGATAGTGATATAATAGAGCTAACAGAAACTTTCCTGACACCAATTCTACAGACTCCTATAGAGGTATTGCACACAATCTATAAACTCTTTACCAAGCTCCTGACAAGTCGATTGACCAGAGTTATAGAAGAAAAATTACCTGAAAATCAATTTGGGTTCAGAAAAAAACGATCCACGCCTTGGAGAACCTACTAACTGAAGTCACAGATGCGTTAAGAGAACCAAGAGGAAAACTATTTGCAGTATTCATAGATTTCTCCAAAGCATTTGACTGCATAAACAGAACAAAACTACTACAGAAGCTGCAAGATAATATCGGAGAAGGAAGATATCTACTGCCGGTTATTCACAATATACTGCAGGCAAACTACGTCACCGTAGATGACAACATAAAGAAGTCCCACAGAATCACCCAGACAAACGGAGTGCCACAGGGCGATTGTCTCAGCCCACTTCTATTTAATGTAGCCACAATAGGTGTCAACATCCTACAAGGACTGGAAGATCAAATGTCTCTATATGTCTATGCTGATGACATGGTCATCACTTCAAGAAAGGTGGATGCTCTCCAACAGGGCTTTAATGCCTTAACCACCTGGGCAAGAGGAAATTACCTGGCCATAAACAAAGAGAAAATGGTCACGATGGTCTTTAGGAAAGGAGGTAGAGTGAAGACCGGAGACTGCATTAGAACAGATCAAGGAGAGTTAGAAAAAGTCAGCCATTATAAATATCTCGGCATTATCTTTCATACATCTGGCACCACCTTCAAGATACACGTCAGAGAAAGAGCAGCAGTGGCTCTAAAAGCCACGAATGAAATAAAATCACCTACCCTACTATCAATAGACACAGCTGTGCAACTCTTCAATGCAAAAATAATGCCAATAATCGCATATGGGATAGAGATAGTTTGGGAATATCTGAAGATAAATGACTTAAAAATCTGAGAAAGCGTCAAGGCCTCCTATCTAAAGAAAATTCTAGCAGTCTCTAAATTCACTCCCTCGAGACTGGTCTATGTACTAGCAAGAGAACAGTTCTTCCTGGAATACCTCAGAATGCGCTACTACCTGCCATCCACTAAAGCTTACGAACAACAGATGCAAGAGAGAAGACAGAAGCGTGATGCCATTCCTAAAGAATTCTACGGTACGCCTGCCATGATAGATAGGAGCTGGTATGGACCAAACAAGGAACTAAGGCACCAGATAAACCGCTATGCAGTCCACGGCAGCCATCACAAAGTGTGTGTGAATGTTAGCATCAAATCGAAGACAGTTGCAGATGTAAACTGTGCGGATTAAAGTGTACAAGGTATCATCTGGAATTGTGTTCCAAAGTGACAATGTCATTAGCGCAATACGCCAATTAATTAATTTTGCACGATTGTGCGCAATTATATTACTATTATATTATATCTGGTTTTCTATATGTTATGTAGTTTTCTCCATTCTCCTGTCTATATGTCTCTGTTTGGTCAGTAGATCTTCATATGCACTTTAATCTCAAAAACCCAAATTTTCTTATTTAATAAAGAAATATATCTGTTTCACATTTTTTTAGTACCTAACTTGAAGAATCGCCACTTTTTTACACACACACACACACACACACACACACACACACACACACACACACACGCACACGCACACGCACACGCACACGCACACGCACACGCACACGCACACGCACACGCACACGCACACGCACACGCACACGCACACGCACACGCACACGCACACGCACACGCACACGCACACGCACACGCACACGCACACGCACACGCACACGCACACGCACACGCACACGCACACGCACACGCACACGCACACGCACACGCACACGCGCACACGCACACGCACACGTACACGCACGCATATATATGTTTGTGTAATGCCACCAGGTTGTCTTTTATGGCATTTGTGCTTTCTCCCCTGGCATTGGCAGAATTGTAATCCATTTCTTAGGTTTGGGCACCTAGAAGGCGGAGTTACGTAACCACGATCGTATTATGGGTAATAAATGATAATGAAGCGCCAGAAGAATTCTTAACCTAATTCTAAGTAATAATTCCCTTTATGGAAAAATTCCTATAGTTTGACCAGGAATCGAGCCAGGGACCTCATGAACAATAGTCAGGAACGCTGACCACTAAGCCCATAAGGCTCGTCTTTTATATATTGTTAATTTAATATTTCTGAGAGAATTTGAGACAAGAATCTCCGTCATGCATAATACAGCCTATGTCATGCTTTTCCAGAGTTGATCCTGTGAATAATTTATTTCTGTTTGTTATTGTTGCAAGTTCATCAAAATGTCCATAATTTGCTGTTGATATTTTGCATATATAGGAAGAAGAAATTCTACAATTACCACCATAACTGTGAAAATGTACTAATCAGTTATAAACTTTTATATTTCTAGCAAACTACATTAGAAAATAATTTTGATGCAATGAAGAAAAACAATAGTGATGGAAATCATTCAAATAATCCCAGCACTGTAAGTATATAAAATAATTACATGAGGAGGAAAAACTGTAGAGCAACTGTTTGGTAAGAATATTGTAGCCTGGATGCATGAAACAAAATGGATGATTTCATTACACAATACATAAGTTGAATACTTATTTTAGGAATTCACACTATGAGGTACATTCATTTAGGTAGAATTTTTATCATTCACCTAATATTGTTCTTCTTATTTGACTATAAACTAGTTTCGGGACATAGTTTCTGTTCCATCCTCAGTATCGTCATGACCGTTGTTCTGTCGTCTTGAAGACGAAGGTGAGTGATACAAATTCTACCTAAATAAACATAAGTTGATTGTTTGAATTTTAAGATGAAAACAGGTTATTCCACATCTATTCAAATATTATAATAATTTAATATACATATATTTTTTTTACTTGCAGAACTATTGCTCAAGAAAACAGAACTTCAAACAAAATCACATACAGGTTCTTTTATATTTAATTGAAAATGTATTTAAGAAAGAGAAAAATATTACATGGGATTTAATTCTGTATGCAGCTACTATTTTCCGCTAGTTTTCTCTCACTTGGAATTGTTTACTCTTGAGGAGAAATGATACCAAACAACGTAGTAAACATCTTCATTCTCGTTTAGTCATAATGTGATACTTAAAAATGAGAGGTTTTCTACAAATGCAATATAGATATGTAAATAAAAAATCATCACTCCACATAAGCAGATATTATATGGCCTGGATGGGAAAGGAGGAGGGGGAGGAGTAACAACCTCGTAAAAAAAACCAGGGTTCAGTTGGCTCTGACTGATAGTACTCTGTAAGGGCCCCTAGCCAGGGTTACGGTGAAGACCTCAATGGCAGATTGGGTGAAGAAGGAGTCCTTCATCATGGCGGATCTGGCGGAAGTGGCAACCCTCTAGATGGGGTTAGTACATCCAGAAGCTGGACCTAAAGCTTCGAGGTGGCAGCCCCATCAATGGTCTACTCTGCATAGCGTTGGTACCGCGATCAGAGGAAAACATATTACTCGTATTCTTCACAATGGAAACAATGGCTGTCCCTGTCCTTTTGTATGGGAGTGAATCTTTGGTTACCACTACCAACCAAGAAAGTAAAATCCAAGCAGCCGAAATGAAATTTTTAAGAAGAGTAAAAGGCTGCACTAGAATGGACCAGATAAGAAACGAGGATATCCGTGAAGAACTCCAGATCTACTCCATAAAAGAAAAGATATTTAACAACAAGATACAGTGGAAATAACATGTAGAAAGAATGGAAGAAAGTAGATTACCAAATAAAATCTTCCATTATTTTCCAAGAGGAAGAAGAGTTGTCGGACGTCTCGGAAGAGATGGTCTTAGATCTATTAGTGAAGACGGAACAGGCAACTCTTGCCTAAACCAGGAAGTGAAGAAGAAGAAGAAAATTGGATGAAGTTGTAGTTAAGGAATATGCCAATTCTTGGCTCACAAAAGTTCCACATTTTGTCCAATAGTGTCTTGTGGATCATGGCTGAATCCTATATTAGTTTGTTTTGTTATGTGTTGTGCTGACAAGATGCCTGTCTTGTTTTTCAGGTCATTCAAATAGGATGAATTCCAGTAATCAAGAATGGACGTTCTTGTGCAACCAGTGAAGTTCCCCGCTGATCGAAAACAGCAGCTTAGTCTAGTAAGTAGACCAGTGTCATTAGCTGTATCACCGTTGCAATCCTAGACCTGAGGGCATATTTAAATTTCCCGGTGGGTAGAGAGGACCGTCAACCCAAGTGCCTTATGGGTATAACTAGGCAACTCTCATTACTATTAGGATTAGTATTATGATTTTCATTAAGGACTTTCTCTTCATTACAGTAGATATCCTTCAGTACAAATGTATTTTGCTTTGCCACATATTAATTTCTATTCTCAGCATCTTCTTTGAAGCCTCTACTCATCATGTTTCTTCTCACTTCATCCATCCACTGTTCCCTGAGTTTTCCCTTCATCCTCCTGCCTTCAGCATTTCAATCTAGCATCATTCTTGGGACTCTTATTCTCGATCCTTTTCAGATGTCCATACCATTTCAATTCTATTACTTCTATAATATTATATTTAACATTCATTATTTCTCTAATTTTCTGGTTCCAAATTTTCTCCTTTCTTGATTTTCTTCATGCTCACCAAAAATCCATCTTTGTTCCCAATAATATTTTTGCTTGCTCTCTACCTAAAGTCCAGATCTCTGCATGATACTTTGTACTATTGATTTAAATATAAACATCTTGGTTTTATTTCTAATATTTTTGCTCAATATCACTGAATTTCACATTCAAATTTCTTTTCTTCTTTCACTAATTCTTTTCTTAATTTCAATTTCAATACAACTTTTCCTATCTGATTCTAAAATTGATCCTAAATATTTTTATTTTTCAACTTTTTTAATTTCCACATTTTCATATTGTAATTTATCTTCATTCTCTAGTTCTGCTGTGAGATCTTCACTCTAGATAACTTACTTCCCATTTTAATTTGCTATCTATTTCCTCAATATATTGATTTTAACATTTTTATTGTTTTTTCATCTATTAATGCTTCTTTTAGATCTAGCCATAATAGTTTCCTTGGGACACTATCATATGCCTTTTCCAAATATATGACATCCTTGATTTTTTCTTACATTTTTCCAATAAGAGTCTTAGTGTAAAAATGTGATCTATACAGAACCTTCCAGCAGTAAATCCACATTGTTTCTCAAGGTCAATTTACCTTTCTTCTACATTTAGTTTCACAATTTTCAGAAAAACTTTCATTATAGGGTTCATTACACAAATTTCTCGATGGAGCATCATTTTCTGTCTCCTTTTTTTTATATGGAAGTGATGTATCCCAATTTCATCTGTTTTGGCATTTCCTCTCCATTTAAAAATTGTTTTATATAATTTTGTCAACACTTTTACTAATTTTGGTCCTTCACATTTTAACATTTCCAAATGCATTCCTGTTGGTCCAGTTGCCTTGTTGTTTCTTCCCAATGCTATGAAGTATTGTACATCCCATACTGTTAATTCTCAATCTGTTTCTGCATTTTGAAAAGCTTCATCATCTTCTTGAAACTCTATTTGATTATGATTGTTCCAAAGTCATTAAATGCAGTTTCATTATAATATGTAATAATATTTCAGGTTGAAAATATTCTGGGGCATACGGTGGTCATCCTGAGGTTCCATGATACAAGCAGGTAATATTTTACTTTAGAACTTTATAAATGTATGTAGTTTATAATGTGTTTGAGTAAGTTAATGTTATTTTTAACTTTTATGGGAATTAATCACTATGGTGAAATTAAATGTTTCTTACTTCTGCTCATATAAATTTTCTAAGTTGATCGCGATTTCGAGACTATAACTGTCTCATCCTCAGAACTTTGTTGGCAACTGGTGTTATGTCGATCGGAAGAAACTCTTCTTCTTCCCTCTGTTGGTGGACCGATGAACCTCTGGATCAAGTCAAAATTTGCGGGAATTTCGAAGTTCATAAGTTTTCCTTTGTTTTTCTGAATGGGGATCTTTTCCCAAACCGTGAGTTCTTTTTGTTTGTCTATTTGTTTAATTAGACTGGCTTTTGATTCAATTAAATGTTTTTCGAACCAAGCATGAGCAGCTACTGCTGACTTTTCCACTTATCCATTTTTGATGTTTCTAAGATGTTCTTTCACCCTTGTTTTCAAATTTCTTTTCGTTTTTCTAATATAAATTTTGTCACAATCCCTGCATTTGATCTGATAAATTCCTGATTTGTTTTCATTTTCAATTTTTTCATTTTTATTGGTTTTAATTGTCCTATTAATGCTGTATTCATTAATAAATTATAAATTAATAAATGAAAGCACACTTATAAAAGAAACAGAAAAAATAAAATTCAAGAAATTCACTTACCATCCATTGAAGCACTATAAATTAAAAAAAAAAATTTAAAAAGTTTAAAAAGATTAGCACCAAAGAATGAATACAGCCTTAATAGGATAATTAAAACCAATAAAAATGAAAGAATTGAAAATGAAAACAAATCAGGAATTTATCAGATCAAATGCAGGGATTGTGACAAAATTTATATTGGAAAAACGAAAAGAAATTTGAAACCAAGGGTGAAAGAACATCTTAGAAACTTCAAAAATGGAGAAGTGGAAAAGTCAGCAGTAGCTGCTCATGCTTGGTCCGAAAAACATTTAATTGAATCAAAAGCCAGTCTAATTAAACACATTGACAAACAAAAGGAACTCACAGTTTGGGAAAAGATCCACATTCAGAAAAACAAAAGAAAACTTATGAACTTCAAAATTCCCGCAAATTTTGACCTGATCCAGAGGTTCATCGGTCCACCAACAGAGGGAAGAAGAAGAGTTTCTTCCAATCGACATAACACCAGTTGCCAACAAAGTTCTGAGGATGAGACAATTATAGTCTTGAAATCGCGATCAACTTAGAAAATTCATATGAGGAGAGGTAAGAAACATTTAATTTCACCATAAGTTAATGTTATTTAATGTTTTATAGAATTTGACGCATTGATTAGTGTATTATTTGAATTCAAGATTCAGAGACAATGATCCTGCTCATTTTTTGCCTCAGCCACAAGACTCTTTTGTGTGAACCGTTATGTAACGTTTGTTAATTCAAGGATGGAATGTGCCTACAAATTCATCTAATTTTATGCCAAACAATATCTACATATGTGGGTGATGATTTTTTTATTTACATTTCTAAATTGCTTATCATAAGTAATGCCACGATTCCAATTTATCTAGAGAATTTGGAAATCAAGAGTGGCATTTGTTAGGACTATTTAACAAATGAAATTAAGCTGTTTACTCACGAATCATTATTTAACTGTAGTTATTTAAAAATATTTATATATTTAATGTAAACGGCGATGTTTGAAAAAAATGAGAAGTGATAGGTACGCTTCATCTGCTTCTTTTGTTTATCACTGCAATCAGATCATACTATTTATTGCCAAAGGAACGCAATATTGTAAGAATGCTCTCTAGTGGAGAGAAAATTAAACACATCAAACTGTATATTAATTCATTTCTGATGTCGTATGATGTAAATATGACAATTATATTTTTCTGGATTGTTACCTGGGAAAAAATATATTTAAGAAAGTGCAAACAGTGGTTTCTTTTTTTGGTGGTATAATCAATTGCTACAAATGTTTTTATATTAACTCCCGCATGCGGCATGTGTTGGCATTCGAGCACTATATATACAATCTGGTAGCCGTATTTCTCACAGGCTCAGTCACTGCAAAATAATGGTCAGACCTGTTCAGAATATTAAAAAGGAAGAGCCTTCTTTAATATGGTAATTATAACACTGATAAATATTTCGTGAAACACGACTCTGATTGGTTGTAAAACAGAAATCATTGAAACGTGATTGGCCATTGAGTCCCATTTGGGGCATGATTTAAATAGTCTACGAAAACCTCTCATTATGAACATTTATGCCAAATAAAATCTGTTTATTTGGTGTGACGATTTTTTTAATTATAATCTCTATATAATAAAATTCCAGCAAAAACCTTCCATTTTGAAGTATCACAATTACAGCAGACATACCATATGTTAATTACCAACGTGAAGATTAATGTGGTGTACTACATTTGTATGAAGAACCTTTGATTTCTATTCAGTGTAAATTGATGTCTAGTGACAAAAAATATAAAATGACAGCTATACTCAGAAATTTTTAATTGTATATATATAAAAAAATCTGTATGTCATTTTGTTTCAAGTTGTGTTTTCTTGAGCAATGGTTAGATATATACATAATCTGCACTGTAAGTGTAAGTCTTGTTTAAATATTAAGTTTATATTCAGTTGACATAATATTTTGGAAACATAACTTTTTGAAGTGAATTTTATACTAAGGTTCTCTATTTTCCGTATTTCTAATTCATAATAGATTTCTTTGGATTTTTTTTGAAGAAATTAATTGTTATTCTTTGCTTTACAGAAAATAATTATTTTTCTAAAAATGTATATAAAAGGTAAATTTATCCAACAATACTTTGAAGTAGGCTGAAATTAGGAGTGGAAACAAGACAGCAAATGTAGAACTCCTGATATTTGTGGTCAGAACAACAAATCATGCTGCTTGCTTTGTTAAGTAAATGGATGCAAATGACTAGGTCATCGTGATTCTCGAGGGGGGATAAATATCAAAATCATCGAGTATTATTGGAGCACATTTAATTTTATACTGTTATTGTGTTGTTAGATCTTGCTTTTATATTAATAACTTACTTTTCGCCGATGATTTAGTCTTTCTACACCATGATGAAGATCTGTTACAATTGGCTGCTTACAAACTAAATGCAATATGTAGCGATTATAATTTTAAAATTTCAATAAGTAAAACAAAAGTAATGGCATTTTGTGGAAGAAATACTCTGCGTGTAAAAATAGTAATTAGAGACGAAATTATTGGGAAAAAACAGTAAGGCTATAACCTTGGAAAACTCATTTTTGAAATTTTGGATTTAGACCGGATTTTTTTCATTATAAATCCCGGACACAGTCCCTAGATAGCATTCTTGGAGTTTTTGAATTTTCGAAAATTTTGACATTTTTGGAAAAAACAGTAAGGCTATAACCTTGGAAAACTCATTTTAGAAATTTTGGATTTAGACCAGATTTTTTGCGTTATAAATCCCGGAAACAGTCCCTAGATAGTATTTTTGCAGTTTTTGAATTTTCGAAAATTTTGAAATTTTTTGGAAAAAACAGTAAGGCTATAACCTACGAAAACTCATTTTTGAAATTTTCGATTTAGACCGGATATTTTGCGTTTTATATCCCGGACACAGTCCGTAGATAGTATATTTACAGATTTTGAATTTTCGAAAATTTTGACATTTTTTGGAAAAAAGAGTAAGGCTATAACCTTAGAAAACTCATTTTTGAAATTTTCGATTTAGACCGGATTTTTTGCGTTATAAATCCCGGACGCAGTCCCTAGATAGTATTTTCGCAGTTTTTGAATTTTCGAAAATTTTGACATTTTTTGGAAAAAAACAGTAAGGCTATAACCTTGGAAATCTCATCTTAGAAATTTTCGATTTAGACCGGATCTTTTTCATTATAAATCCGGGCACAGTCCCTAGATAGTATTTTTTGCACTTTTTGAATTTTCGAAAATTTTGAAATTTTTTAGAAAAAAACAGTAAGGCTATAACCTTCGAAAACTCATTTTTCAAATTTTGGATTTAGACCGGATTTTTTACGTTTTATATCCCGGACACAGTCCGTAGATAGTATATTTGCAGTTTTTGAATTTTCGAAAATTTTGACATTTTTTGGAAAAAACAGTAAGGCTATAACCCTGGAAAACTCATTTTTGAAATTTTGGATTTAGATTGGATTTTTTGCATTATAAATCCCGGACACAGTCCCTAGATAATATTTTTGCACTTTTTGAATTTTCGAAAATTTTGAAATTTTTTGTAAAAAACAGTAAGGCTAAAATCTTCGAAAACTCATTTTTGAAATTTTGGATTTAGACCGGATTTTTTGCGTTATAAATCCCGGACACAGTCCCTAGATAGTATTTTTGCAGTTTTTGAATTTTCGAAAATTTTGAAATTTTTTGGAAAAAACAGTACCTTGGAAAACTCATTTTAGAAATTTTGGATTTAGACCGGATTTTTTGCATTATAAATCCCGGACACAGTCCCTAGATAGTATTTTTGCAGCTTTTGAATTTTCGACAATTTTGATATTTTTGGAAAAAATCAGTAAGTCTATAACCTTGGAAAACCCATTTTCGAAATTTTGGATTTAGACCGGATTTTTTGCATTTTAAATCCCGGACACAGTCCCTAGATAATATTTTTGCACTTTTTGAATTTTCGAAAATTTTGAATTTTTTTGGAAAAAACAGTAAGGCTATAACCTTGGAAATCTCATTTTAGAAATTTTCGATTTAGACCGGATCTTTTGCATTATAAATCCCGGGCACAGTCCCTAGATAGTATTTTTTGCTCTTTTTGAATTATCGAAAATTTTGAAATTTTTTTAGAAAAAACAGTAAACCTTCGAAAAGTCATTTTTCAAATTTTGGATTTAGACCGGATTTATTGCGTTTTATATCCCGGACACCGTCCGTAGATAGTATATTTGCAGTTTTTGAATTTTCGAAAATTTTGACATTTTTTGGAAAAAACAGTAAGGCTATAACCCTGGAAAACTCATTTTTGAAATTTTGGATTTAGATTGGATTTTTTGCATTATAAATCCCGGAGACAGTCCCTAGATAATATTTTTGCACTTTTTGAATTTTCGAAAATTTTGATTTTTTTGGTAAAAACAGTAAGGCTATAACATTCGAAAACTCATTTTTGAAATTTTGGATTTAGACCGGATTTTTTGCGTTTTAATCCCGGACACAGTCACTAGATAGCATTTTTGCAGTTTTTGAATTTTCGACAATTTTGACATTTTTGGAAAAAATCAGTAAGTCTATAACCTTGGAAAACTAATTTTCGAAATTTTGGATTTAGACCGGATTTTTTGCATTATAAATCCCCGACACAGTCCCTAGATAGTATTTTTGCATTTATTGAATTTTCGAAAATTTTGAAATTTTTTAGAAAAAGCAGTAAGGCTATAACCTTCGAAAACTAATTTTTGAAATTTTGGATTTAGACCGGATTTTTTGCGTTTTATATCCCGGACACAGTCCGTAGATAGTATATTTGCAGTTTTTGAATTGTCGAAAATTTTGACATTTTTTGGAAAAAAAACAGTAAGGCTATAACCCTGGAAAACTCATTTTTGAAATTTTGGATTTAGATCGGATTTTTTGCATTATAAATCCCGGACACAGTCCCAAGATAGTATTTTTGCACTTTTTGAATTTTCGAAAATTTTGAAATTTTTTGGAAAAAACAGTAAGGCTATAACCTTCGAAAACTCGTTTTTGAAATTTTGGATTTAGACCGGATTTTTTGCATTATAAATCCCGGACACAGTCACTAGATAGTATTTTTGCAGTTTTTGAATTTTCGAAAATTTTGACATTTTTTGGAAAAAACAGTAAGGCTATAACCTGGGAAAACTCATTTTCGAAATTTTGGATTTAGACCGGATTTTTTGCGTTATAAATCCCGGACACAGTCCCTAGATAGTATTTTTGCAGTTTTTGAATTTTCGAAAATTTTGAAATTTTTGGAAAAAACAGTAAGGCTATAACCTTGGAAAACTCATTTTAGAAATTTTGGATTTAGACCGGATTTTTTGTATTATAAATCCCGGACAGAGTCCCTAGATAGTATTTTTGCAGTTTTTGAATTTTCGACAATTTTGACATTTTTGAAAAAAAACTGTCTATAACCTTGGAAAACTCATTTTCGAAATTTTGGATCTAGACCGGATTTTTTGCGTTATAAATCCCGGACACAGTCCGTAGATAGTATTCTTGCAGTTTTTGAATTTTCGAAAATTTTGACATTTTTTGGAAAAAACAGGAAGGCTACAACCTTGGAAAACTCATTTTATAAATTTTCGATTTAGACCGGATTTTTTGCGTTATAAATCCCGGACACAGTCCCCAGATAGTATTTTTGCAGCTTTTGGATTTTCGAATATTTTGACATTTTTTGCAAAAAACAGTAAGGCTGTAACCTTGGAAAACTCATTTTTGAAATTTTGGATTTAGACCGGATTTTTTGTATTATAAATCCCGGACATAGTCCCTAGATAGTATTTTTGCAGTTTTTGAATTTTCGAAAATTTTTACATTTTCTGGAAAAAACAGTAAGGCTATAACCTTGGAAAACTCATTTTCGAAATTTTGGATTTAGACCGGATTTTTTGCGTTATAAATCCCGGACAGAGTCCCTAGATAGTACTCTTGGAGTTTTTGAATTTTCGAAAATTTTGACATTTTTGGAAAAAACAGTAAGGCTATAACCTTGGAAAACTCATTTTAGAAATTTTGGATATAGACCAAATTTTTTGCGTTATAAATCCCGGAAACAGTCCTTGGTAGTATTTTTGCAGTTCTTTAATTTTCGAAAATTTTGACATTTTTGGAAAAAACAGTAAGGCTATAACCTACAAAAACTCATTTTTGAAATTTTGGATTTAGACCTGATTTTTTGCGTTTTACATCCCGGACACAGTCCGTAGATAGTATATTTACAGATTTTGAATTTTCGAAAATTTTGACTTTTTTGGAAAAAAGAGTAAGGATATAACCTTGGAAAACTCATTTTTGAAACTTTCGATTTAGATCGGATTTTTTGCGTTATAAATCCCGGACGCAGTCCCTAGATAGTACTTTCGCAGTTTTTGAATTTTTGAAAATTTTGACATTTTTTGAAAAAAAACAGTAAGGCTATAACCTAGGAAATCTCATCTTAGAAATTTTCGATTTAGACCGGATCTTTTGCATTATAAATCCCGGGCACAGTCGCTAGATAGTATTTTTTGCACTTTTTGAATTTTCGAAAATTTTGAAATTTTTTAGAAAAAACAGTAAGGCTATAACCTTCGAAAATTCATTTTTCAAATTTTGGATGTAGACCGGATTTTTTGCATTATAAATCCCGGACACAGTCCGTAGATATTATATTTGCAGTTTTTGAATTTTCGAAAATTTTGACATTTTTTGGAAAAAAAAACAGTAAGGCTATAACCTTGGAAAACTCATTTTTGAAATTTTGAATTTAGATTGGATTTTTTGCATAATAAATCCCGGACACAGTCCCTACATAATATTTTTGCACTTTTTGAATTTTCGAAAATTCTGAATTTTTTTGAAAAAAAAACAGTAAGGCTATAACCTTGGAAAACTCATTTTTGAAATTTTGGATTTAGACCGGATTTTTTGCGTTATAAATCACGGACACAGTCCCTAGATAGTATTTTTGCAGTTTTTGAATTTTCGAAAATTTTGAAATTTTTTGGAAAAAACAGTAAGGCTATAACCTTGGAAAACTCATTTTAGAAATTTTGGATTTAGACCGGATTTTTTGCATTATAAATCCTGGACACAGTCCCTAGATAGTATTTTTGCATTTTTTGAATTTTCGACAATTTTGACATTTTTGGAAAAAATCAGTAAGTCTAAAACCTTGGAAAACTCATTTTCGAAATTTTGGATTTAGACCGGATTTTTTGCATTATAAATCCCGGACGCAGTCCCTAGATAGTATTTTTGCAGTTTTTCAATTTTCGAAAATTTTGACATTTTTTGGAAAAAACAGTAAGGCTCTAACGTTGGAAAACTCATTTTCGAAATTTTGGATTTAGACCGGATTTTTTGCGTTATATATCCCGGACACAGTCCCTAGATAGTACTTTTGCAGTTTTTGAATTTTCGAAAATTTTGACATTTTATGGAAAAAACAGTAAGGCTATAACCTTGGAAAACTCATTTTCGAAATTTTGGATTTAGACCGGATTTTTTGCGTTATAAATCCCGGACACAGTCCCTAGATAGTATTTTTGCAGTTTTTGAATTTTCGAAAATTTTGAATTTTTTTGGAAAAAACACTAAGGCTATAACCCTGGAAAACTCATTTTTGAAATTTTGGATTTAGATTGGATTTTTTGCATTATAGATCCCGGACACAGACCCTAGATAATATTTTTGCACTTTTTGAATTTTCGAAAATTTTGAATTTTTTTGGAAAAAACAGTAAGGCTATTACCTTCGAAAACTCATTTTTGAAATTTTGGATTTAGACCGGATTTTTTGCGTTATAAATCCCGGACACAGTCCCTATATAGTATTTTTGCAGTTTTTGAATTTTCGAAAATTTTGAAATTTCTTGGAAAAAACAGTAAGGCTATATACAACCTTGGAATACTCATTTTAGAAATTTTGGATTTAGACCGGATTTTTTGCATTATATATCCCGGACGCAGTCCCTAGATAGTATTTTTGCAGTTTTTGAATTTTCGAAAATTTTGACATTTCTTGGAAAAAACAGTAAGGCTATAACCTTGGAAAACTCAATTTTTGAAATTTTGGATTTAGACCGGATTTTTTGCGTTATAAATCCCGGACGCAGTCCCTAGATAGTATTTTTGCAGTTTTTGAATTTTCGAAAATTTTGAAATTTTTTGGAAATAACAGTAAGGCTATAACCTTGGAAATCTCATTTTAGAAATTTTCGATCTAGACCGGATTTTTTACGTTATAAATCCCGGACACAGTCCCTAGATAGTATTTTTGCAGTTTTTGAATTTTCGACAATTTTGACATTTTTGGAAAAAATCAGTAAGTCTATAACCTTGGAAAACTCATTTTCGAAATTTTGGATTTAGACCGGATTTTTTGCATTATAAATCCCGGACGCAGTCCCTAGATAGTATTTTTGCAGTTTTTCAATTTTCGAAAATTTTGACATTTTTTGGAAAAAACAGTAAGGCTCTAACCTTGGAAAACTCATTTTCGAAATTTTGGATTTAGACCGGATTTTTTGCGTTATATATCCCGGACACAGTCCCTAGATAGTACTTTTGCAGTTTTTGAATTTTCGAAAATTTTGACATTTTATGGAAAAAACAGTAAGGCTATAACCTTGGAAAACTCATTTTCGAAATTTTGGATTTAGACCGGATTTTTTGCGTTATAAATCCCGGACACAGTCCCTAGATAGTATTTTTGCAGTTTTTGAATTTTCGAAAATTTTGAATTTTTTTGGAAAAAAACACTAAGGCTATAACCCTGGAAAACTCATTTTTGAAATTTTGGATTTAGATTGGATTTTTTGCATTATAAATCCCGGACACAGAACCCTAGATAATATTTTGCACTTTTTGAATTTTCGAAAGATGTTGAATTTTTTTGGCAAAAAAAACAGTAAGGCTGATTTACCTCG